>JARQOC010000003.1:795821070-796103570 GCA_033576535.1 Allobates femoralis | reverse complement strand
TAGACCCAGCGCCAGGATCAGTGGAATAGCACCGATGTGGGAGCTATGTGTTATTTGTATTTTACATTGGGGACTACAGTATTTAAAGGGAACCAACCACCAGGATTTAACCACCTGTAAATCAGTGCAGCAGGTGATTGACGTGTACAGCATCACTATTTGTGTTTTTTTATTCCTCTCCTGTAGGCTTGTCTTTCCGCTGTATGCCAAACCCCCTCCCTCATCCCTCTCATCCAGGCCCATCCAGTGGGGGGAGGGGTTACAGCAGAAAGACCACAGGGGAAAAATAGAAAAAATAACGAAATAGTGATGTCATGCTGCACACGTCAATCACCTGCTGCACTGATTTACAGGTGGTTACATCCTGGTGGTTGGTTCCCTTTAAGAAGTAGTGGACACCACTGTAACGTTAATAACCAGAATACAAATGAAGAATATAAAAACTACTAATCATATAAAAAAAAAATTGTAAGGCTAAAGTACTTCTGTGTTGGTAATACTAGTTAGGGCAGCAGTATAGAAAGGAACTAATGTACATACTATAAGCAATAAAAATAAAACAAATATAGAGTAGAATATAATTAGTACTATTAGGTAAATACACTGTTACTATTAGGCCACTACGGCTGCAGGTACTAGTCCT
Organism: Allobates femoralis; assembly: GCA_033576535.1. Classification (NCBI taxonomy): domain Eukaryota; kingdom Metazoa; phylum Chordata; class Amphibia; order Anura; family Aromobatidae; genus Allobates; species Allobates femoralis. The sequence continues at coordinate 796,102,927 of JARQOC010000003.1, read as the reverse complement.
ACTACTAACAGCAAAACTAATATATTATTACTAATTGCTGGGAAATCTTTTCACGGTTTTCCATAAAGGGATTTTTCAGTAGCTAAACAAACCCTTGTGCAATAAAGTAGTTCCTGTAACGCCGGTGGTCTGGTGTCTTGGTTCCCTCGGCGTTACTGCGCTTTCACCCAATGCTCCTTCCCCCCCTGTCCAGCTGGGAGACTGTAGTATGTTACCTGGATAGGATTCTGCTCAGTTCCCAGCTCCGCTGCGTAGCTGCACGTGTTGTATTGTCAGTGCTCCGCTGTTTACCTCTCGTGTGGACCCTGGCTCCCGCTGTGGAAGCTATCCGCGGGTTGTGAGGTCCTCTGCAGCTGGTGCATGACTTTCCACGTGTGTCTAGGCTTGCAGCCGCTGCCAGGTGCTCTGGGCATCGGTTCCTGTGCTGGCTATGCTGTATGGGTTCTGACTGTGCCTAGGGTGCGCGCCGCCACACCTTCCCCAGTTTAGTAAGATGGAGGGTGTGCGCTTGAATTGCTGTCCCCAGCCTATTGCTGAGGGTCAGCTCCTATTTAAAGTTCCTCTTCCCTGTTGGGCGTCGCCAGAGCCTCGCATTAGGTTTCTTGACCTAGCCCTGTGTGTTTGGTCCAACATGCTGCTCCTGGTCTGCCTTGTCTACAGCTCCTGTTCTGCCTGCAATCAGTTCTGGGAAAGCTGATGTCTGTGTCCCTGGACCTGTCTTATCTGTGTTGGTGCCAACGTCCTTGTCTTGTTCCTGCTTGTGTCTTGCTGTTCCCGGTCTGGAGCCATGTCCGTTGCATGGAGTCCAGACGTCCTGACTGTCGGTGTCCAAGATGGACCTGAGGTTCTGCCTGGTGTCCGTGCCTGGTGTCCGAGATGACCCCGAGGTTCCGCCTGGTGTCCGAGATGGTCCTGAGGTCCTGCCTGATGATGTCTTGCCTTGTGTCCGAGATGACCCCGATGTCTTGCCTTGTGTCCGAGATGACCCCGATGTCCCCGCCTGGTGTCCGAGATGACCCTGAGGTTCCCGCCTGGTGTCCGAGATGACCCTGAGGTTCCCGCCTGGTGTCCGAGATGACCCTGAGGTTCCCGCCTGGTGTCCGAGATGACCCTGAGGTTCCCGCCTGGTGTCCGAGATGACCCTGAGGTTCCCGCCTGGTGTCCGAGATGACCCTGAGGTTCCCGCCTGGTGTCCGAGATGACCCTGAGGTTCCCGCCTGGTGTCCGAGATGACCCTGAGGTTCCCGCCTGGTGTCCGAGATGACCCTGAGGTTCCCGCCTGGTGTCCGAGATGACCCTGACGTTCCCGCCTGGTGTTCGTGATGTTCCGTGTCCATGATGTTCCGTGTCCTTGATGTGTGTTCTTGTTCAGTAAACGTTACTTTTGCTATACCTGAAGTGTGCGGTGTCGTCTTGTCCTGCAGGTTACCATCTAGCCCACATGCTCAGCTGCCACAGAACCCGGTTGCTGTTCTTCCCTAGTCTGGGCAGGCCCGGGTCCCCCCTGTGGTCCAGTGGGTCCACATTCCCCTTACCTCATGGGTCGCGAGCGCGACCGTGACAGTAGGCTCTGGCCATGGACTCCGCTGAGCATGTGTGGACTGCAGGACATTCCCCGGATCCCACTTGGTATGTGGACTAGATTGCTCGAGCCCCGTGTGGTCAGCGGCTCTGATCACTCGAGTGATGGACTCTGCTGCTTTTTTGTGACCTGTGGGACGTACCGCCTAACCCAATTGAACTTTTTGTGGGACTTTTTTCTTTTGGGTTTTCAGAAGAGGGGGCCTGAGGAGGGGGATACTGTAACGCCGGTGGTCTGGTGTCTTGGTTCCCTCGGCGTTACTGCGCTTTCACCCAATGCTCCTTCCCCCCTGTCCAGCTGGGAGACTGTAGTATGTTACCTGGATAGGATTCTGCTCAGTTCCCAGCTCCGCTGCGTAGCTGCACGTGTTGTATTGTCAGTGCTCCGCTGTTTACCTCTCGTGTGGACCCTGGCTCCCGCTGTGGAAGCTATCCGCGGGTTGTGAGGTCCTCTGCAGCTGGTGCATGACTTTCCACGTGTGTCTAGGCTTGCAGCCGCTGCCAGGTGCTCTGGGCATCGGTTCCTGTGCTGGCTATGCTGTATGGGTTCTGACTGTGCCTAGGGTGCGCGCCGCCACACCTTCCCCAGTTTAGTAAGATGGAGGGTGTGCGCTTGAATTGCTGTCCCCAGCCTATTGCTGAGGGTCAGCTCCTATTTAAAGTTCCTCTTCCCTGTTGGGCGTCGCCAGAGCCTCGCATTAGGTTTCTTGACCTAGCCCTGTGTGTTTGGTCCAACATGCTGCTCCTGGTCTGCCTTGTCTACAGCTCCTGTTCTGCCTGCAATCAGTTCTGGGAAAGCTGATGTCTGTGTCCCTGGACCTGTCTTATCTGTGTTGGTGCCAACGTCCTTGTCTTGTTCCTGCTTGTGTCTTGCTGTTCCCGGTCTGGAGCCATGTCCGTTGCATGGAGTCCAGACGTCCTGACTGTCGGTGTCCAAGATGGACCTGAGGTTCTGCCTGGTGTCCGTGCCTGGTGTCCGAGATGACCCCGAGGTTCCGCCTGGTGTCCGAGATGGTCCTGAGGTCCTGCCTGATGATGTCTTGCCTTGTGTCCGAGATGACCCCGATGTCTTGCCTTGTGTCCGAGATGACCCCGATGTCCCCGCCTGGTGTCCGAGATGACCCTGAGGTTCCCGCCTGGTGTCCGAGATGACCCTGAGGTTCCCGCCTGGTGTCCGAGATGACCCTGAGGTTCCCGCCTGGTGTCCGAGATGACCCTGAGGTTCCCGCCTGGTGTCCGAGATGACCCTGAGGTTCCCGCCTGGTGTCCGAGATGACCCTGAGGTTCCCGCCTGGTGTCCGAGATGACCCTGAGGTTCCCGCCTGGTGTCCGAGATGACCCTGAGGTTCCCGCCTGGTGTCCGAGATGACCCTGAGGTTCCCGCCTGGTGTCCGAGATGACCCTGACGTTCCCGCCTGGTGTTCGTGATGTTCCGTGTCCATGATGTTCCGTGTCCTTGATGTGTGTTCTTGTTCAGTAAACGTTACTTTTGCTATACCTGAAGTGTGCGGTGTCGTCTTGTCCTGCAGGTTACCATCTAGCCCACATGCTCAGCTGCCACAGAACCCGGTTGCTGTTCTTCCCTAGTCTGGGCAGGCCCGGGTCCCCCCTGTGGTCCAGTGGGTCCACATTCCCCTTACCTCATGGGTCGCGAGCGCGACCGTGACAGTTCCTTTGGTAAAACAAAAATAGCATATACCTCTGCCACCGATTCCGGGCCACCAACGTCGATGCCAGGTCTTCTCGGGCTTGCAAGGCATTATTATTCATGTGAGTCCTGCAGATAATCGGTATCCACTATTAGGGTATGTGCACACGATCAGTATTATTTGCAGCAGTTTAGACGGAACGTGTTATCGTTACGTCCAAAATGCTGCACTGTTCAGTACAAATACAATGGATGGGATTTAGAGAAATCTTGTGCCAACCATGCTTGTTGTTTTTGGGGTGGATTCCTGAGCCGTAAGCATGTCAACTTATTGCTGCGGAGTCAGTTGTGATCTCAGCAGGTGAACGCAGAGTGTCAGTAGCAGTAATGTTCAGAACAATGACCTTGGCTGTGTTCACCCGTGGAGATCACCGACTTTCCCGCAGGAGAGGGGACAGTGTCTTCGTATCCTGTGCTCATAGCCTTAGAGTGTGTGCAAAACAGCCAAATATTGGCCACAGATGGGCTGCAGGGCTCATGTGGCACAACAATGACATGTGGGTCCCGGAAGATCTGGCACCAACATCGCTGGAACAGTATCAATCCGGAAGTAATTGTCATTTTCTTTTACTTACTTATTTTAAACAGGGGCTGTCAAGGTAGTAAACAACCCAGAATCCCAACATATACGTGGCATATGCTGATGTTTCCCTTTTATTTATTAAATATAACAAATTATTTAAAAAAAACATTAGGCATTCTTAAATTGTCAGTGGCAGAAAAAAAAGTAATGTAGGCAAAAAAAGTTTGTGCAGTACAGTAAATATTGCCAAGTGAAGAATTACAGGAAGTCATATCATTTACAATATACTGTACAGTATTCCGTCTGATGATAAAGACCGGCATACTAAGATATGCTGTTGGGTCAAGCCGATCGAGCATGGAGAGTAGAGTAATGTAGAAAGGCCACACACAGATACCAATGCCTCAGTTAAAATATACTTTTCTCAGCGGCCATAATGTGACCATAACCCATTGTGACAAAGCATTCAGGCAAAAAAAAGATCAAAATACTCACGGAGTGCTCATAAAATTGGAAAATATATTATTCAAGAATCTCATACACAGAAAGAAGTCAAGAAAAAACAAGTCATTTTCGCCCTGCTGCCAAACGTATTCAGGAAATACTGCAAAGCCAAAGCTGCTATTACTGATAGGTTAGTGGTCAGTGGATGTGCAATGTAATAGCATGTCAGTTCTGATATGGAGGAAGTTATATCATATCGTACAACTAACAAACCAATTATACCACGAGTCACTAAAATACTGAGACATAATCAACACAAGAAACAACAAGTGATGAAATAAAGATTAAAGAGATCAATGAGATGAAAAAGCTCTAGTGTTAAGAACTTGTCGAAAGTTCTCATCAGTGCAGTTAGGGATCCACCGGGATGTTTAGTCAATAGTTGCGCAACTTTAAAGAGGTTGACCACTACTTTTACATTAATGACCAATCCCTATGATAGGTAATCACTGTCTGATCGTCTGGGGTCCAACACCAATCAGCTGTTCTCAGTGTCAGTGGTGGCCGCAGGAAGCCTGAAGCGCATAGTTCCAAAGCTGCCCTGTGTTATGATAGTGGCAGCAACCGGATACTGCACATCCACCTCCTATTGATTTTAATTTGATTTGAATAGGAGGCGGATGTACCGTATCCAGCCATGTCCAGAAGACCGGGCAACTTCGTAACTGAGCATTTCTGGCCACACGCTGCCGCAGCCAGCCCCAGCAGCAGCTAATCGGTGGAGGTGCCAGGTGTTGGACCCCAGCCAAACAGATATTTTTGACATATCAAATGGATAGGTCATCAATGTTAAAGTAGCGGACAACTTACCCCTTCTATGACACCCATGTACATCATAGGTCACCTCCCACCCTTTGATGTGAGCTCACGCTGTGAGCCCACATCCTTCCCTCCACAACCTGATCTCTTCAGCTGAGATGTGTATCTAGCAGCTCAAATCACTGACAGCGTGATCCAAAGCACCTACTGGGGATTGCACTGATTCCTGCTGGGATCGCAGGTCTCGTAATGCGATCACGGGACCTGCATGCTGCTACCTGGACAGCCCGGTGTCCTGTGATGACCCCGGAAGCTGTCCTGATTCACTTCCTGCTGGTGATGACCCAGTGACATCACCAGCAGAGAGTGATTGCTTCCTCCTGTCTTTTGATGAGCAGCAGCTCATCTAAAGATAGGACATGCAATTACAGTGTGCAGCACTGAGGCCTTCTGTGGCTAGTGTAAAATATAAAAAAAATAATAATACGTTTTTAGAAGTATGAAAAAAACATAAAAGTTCAAATCACCCTCTTTTTGCACCATTGAAAATAAAACTATTGAAAAAGTAAGAAAATATACACATTTGGTATTGTCGCATTTGAAAATGCCCAATTTATCAAAACATAATATGAATTAATCTGATCTGTAAACTACAAAATGGAAAAAAGTCCAAACGATAAAATTGCATTTTATTGGTCGCTGCAATATTGCAATAAAATACAATAATGGGCAATAAAAATAGCGCATCTACACAAAAATGGTATCATTAGAAACGGCAGCTCAAGACACAAAAAAATAAGCCGTCACACAGCCTCAGATCCCGAAAAATGAGAACGCTACGGGTCGCGGAAAATGACAACAAAAGAGCAATTTTTTTTATTTTATTTTTTTCACCACTTAGAAAACAGTAAAAGTATGCATGTTTGATATCTACGAACTTATAACTATCAAATTCATCATACCAACACACCAGTTTTACCATATAGTGAACATGGTGAATAGAACCCCCTCAAAAAATGTGTGATTGCTCTTTTTTTGCAATTTCACCACTCTTTTTTTCTCATTTTCCTGTACACTGTATGGTAAAATAAAGAATTAATATGAAAGTACAACTCCTCCTGCAAAAAACAAGCCATCATATGTCTGTATTGATGAAAAAATAAAAAGGTAGTGGCTCTTGGAAGAATGGAAGGGAGAAACAAAAAACGGAAAATGGAAAATCGCCAGGGAGTGAAGGGGTTTGCAACCTAAGCTCAAACCCATTGTCCTTTACACAGGCTGATTTCAACCAAACGGGCCTGTAACTGACTGGTGGTATGACCATCTCCAGCACCTTGTTTTAATATAATAGTGCATCTCAATAAATTAGAATATCATCAATATTCTACTGCCATGTGTCAGGGAGTTTCTGGGAGGACTGAAACTCATAGACTAATAAATCAATATTTGGGTTTTCATTGGCTGTAAGCCATAATCATCAACATTAACAGAAATAAATACTTCAAATAGATGCACTAGTAAGTTACTATCTAATAACCCCTGATAGTGTTAGGGCTTTGTTACTATCTTCAACTAAAAGTGCCAATTAATAAACAATTTTATCTCAATTTGGAAATATTTTCAAACTATTGTGTTTGCAGAATTTTATCCTTTGATATATACGATTAGGGATGAGCGAGTACTGATGTAATCGGACTCGCTATACTCGCAACAAGTAGGTCCCGATACTCGGTACTCTTTGTGAGTATAGCGAGTCCGATTGAAATGCGAGTACTTTCACAGTGTATCTATATATACACTGCGAAAGTGCACTAAAAGTGAAGAAAAGTTGTTAAAAAAAAAAAACATGATACTCACCTTCCGACGCCTGCATCGGGACCGGAAAACCTCACCTCCAATGTGCGGCAAGGACCTGCCAATCTGATAGCCAATCAGATGGCTGGGAGTGATCTGGCCAATCAGATGGCCGGACGTCACAAACCACGTGACCGCTACCAGCCACCTGATTGGCCAGATTGCCAGGTCATTGATGCACGTTCAAGACCTGGCAATTGGCAGTTGGCTTGCCGCACATCGGAGGTGAGGTTTTCCGGTCCCGGTGCAGGCATCGGAAGGTGAGTATGATGGTTTTTTTTTATTTTTTAACAACTTTTTTTCACTTTCAGTGTACTTTCGCAGTGTATATATAGATACACTGCAAAAGTAAAAGGACTACTCGCTACTTCTGAGTAATCACAAGAGACTCGGCGAGTAGCCGAATATTCACATACACTTGCACACAATTTTGGAAAAAGCTCACCTATGTGTGAATCTTAACCTATGTATATATATATACTCCTCAATGTTGAAATTGCAACACCTAGAAGACAAAGTAGTAGAAAAACTGGGTGAATAGATATGTTAATTATATGTAAATTATAAAAAATGGAGATGCAAAACAGCATATTCACTATCGAATATGAACACCACATGGAGAAATCCCCACACTTACATGCTTTGTCATGCTATCACTGGGGTTAATGGTTGTGTGAGGAATATTCTGCCACACTGAATGCACTTGGCCGAATCATCAAGATCCGTTGTTTTCAGCTCTTTGTGCAATTCCTGACCAATGACATCTAAGATGTGCTCAATGGCAGACAAGTCTGGACATGCTGCAGGTCATGGTAGCACATATAGGCTAGGCAGGCTGCTCACAGTAGTGCAAATAACAAGTGGACATCTGTCTTATAGCCCAATGTCATGTAAACGCTCTATGATGGTGTGGGATGGCAAAATGTACTGTAACCAAACCCCTCTAGCCTTTATTCCAGGTACCCTAATAGCGCAGTGCTATATTGATTTGGATGTAAAACTATTGGTACCGTAATTTCTCTAAAGTATTCCAGGAGCTGTTTTTCAACACAACAACATTTGGCCTCCACTTGCTCGTACTACAGTGAGTAACCTGCTACCATGACCTGCAGAGTCTCCAGACTTGCCCTCCATTGAGCACATCTTGGACATCATTGATCAATAAATGCAAAGGGAGCTGCCAGCAGCCTATATATTTGCAGAATATTGTTTGGTATCTTGCCAGTCCTTATGTTTAAGTTCTCCTAGTGTTGATTAATATGTCAGGAAGATATAACTTATAGTGAGGACGGAATGATCGAAATGTGAAAATGTGAACATACATCTTGCTCCTTGAAGGTGGGGGTCTACCTGACACCTTGACCTATTTTTTTTTTCATCTCTGGGTTTTCTCCTTTGCAATGTCACTCAACTTCCATAGGTAATCCAACGATCAGTAAATCTCCAATCACCTCTCACCAGGTCAGCCTCTATCATTAATCTCTTACTGATAGAACAGACAAAGAGATAAAGACAAGAGAAAAATACTTTGAGGGTTATCAATGTGACAGCAGAACTCTATCTCCTGCTTGTGATTTATTTTTCTATAATACAAGCACATCATCTAGCCTGCATCACAGACATGTTTTCTTTTTGCAGCCCTCACTTTATAAAGTGTATGGACTTTTCATACTTGTTTTTAACATATGTCGTAAAGGATAATTGTGTATTAATCCTTATCTGGAGAGGTCATACTCATTAAAATGATAAAAAGATCAATAATATTCATAACAAAGACCAATTAAAGTTGAAGCAAAGGTTTAAAGCTCTTGCTGCCCCTGGTCATTAGTGGGCAAAAGGCAGCCAGGGTAGCACCTGTGGACCATAGGGGCCCTTCTATTGTTTCCTGATTCGCTCTTCCAATTATGTATTGTAGTAATTAACTAGACAAGACAGCTGGGTGCTAATTGGGTTTCGAACTATCAGTGTACTAGATTTTATTCAGACCTCAGATTTTCTTTTTTATTAAAATCAAGTTGTTTTTATGCAGTATATGGTTAAATGATTTGTGATACATACAGAGGATCCAAAAGAATTGAATACCACCAATATTCTAAGTAAGGCTAGGGTCACATTTACGTTTTGACCCTAGCCTACTGGATTGCGCTTTTATCTTAGTACTTTTCCCAGCACCGCACAGCGTTACCGCTATGCGGTGCTGGATAACGCTGCCCCTAATTACCCGATATTTACCTTCCCAACCAGTCACACAGGAAGCTGCTGGGAGTGCGCTTTACAGCGCCGCACAGGAAACGCTGCAGACAGTGTTTTCTGTGCTGCGCTATAAAGCGCACTCCCGGCAGCTTCCTGTGTGACAGGTTGGGAAGGTAAATATCGGGTAATTAGGGGCAGCGTTATCCAGCACCGCATAGCGGTAACACTATGCAGTGCTGGGAAAAGTACTGTTAAAAGCGCAATCCGGTAGGCTAGGGTCAAAACTTAAATGTGGCCCTAGCCTAAATATATTTCTAAAGGTGCTGATGTCATGAATTTCTCACAAGTTGTTGATAACAACCCATTAAATCGACACAAGAAAAGAAATCAAACCATATATGTCCATAAATTTAGTGATACGTAATATTGAGAACTCACACAGGGAAAATGTATTAAACACATTTACTGAAATATATTTAATGCTTCATACAAAAGAATTTGTTGGTGATGAAGCTTCAAGACACCTCCTGTATGGAGAAACTAGTCGCATGCATTGCTCAGGTGTGATTTTGGGCCAATCTTCCACACAAATACTCTTCAAATCCCGGGTCCCATGGGCTCCTTCTATAAACTCTGCGTTTTAGTTCCTTCCAGAAATTTTCAGCTCCAGTGATTGGCTTAGTCATTCTAAAGGCCCTGTTACACCTGGCAACATTGCTGCCGATTACATAGGCGACGTAAGGGTGTGGCCTATCGGCAGCAACATCGCCCCTACGTCGCCTATTGTAAAGGGGCGATGTCAGCGCCTCAGACAGCTCGCCTGGTTTCCAGACGGCCGACCTGGGGCGATGTGTTCACATTGCCCCATGTAAACGGCCGCCGGCGAGCTGACAGGCGATGGGAGCCATAGGCTCCATATTTCTTCAAAATGGATATTCCTTTATTTAGTGCTCATATAAAAAAATATTTAAAAGCAACATCTTGCGGGTGCAACCAGCAAGATGTTGCTTTTAAATATTTTTTTATATGAGCACTAAATAAAGGAATATCCATTTTGAAGAAATATGGACCCAGTGTGCTGAACTTTCTTTGAAATTTGTCTATGGACCTGGTGGATACCAGCCACTCTGCACACCTGGGATCGGATCATTGAAGGCGAGGGCGAGCTGCCTGTTTTGCATTTATTCACTCAGCCATAGGCTCCCATTGTCCTACATCGCCGCTGGGGTTTTGAGACAGGGGTGGCGACTCTGGCGGGGCGCCAAAAGTGTGCGCGCTCCCGTCTGTCGCCGCCATCTCCGGGGGTGTCGGATGGTGTGACAGCACCCTAACAGTTCATTTTCTTTCTCAGAAACCAATTGAGTTTCCTTGGTTGTGTGTTTGAGATCATTGTCTTGCTGAATGTTCACCCTCATTTCATCTTTATCATCCTGGTAGATAGCAGCAGAGTTTTATCAAGAATGTTTGTCAACCAGGTAAAACCAAGAAAATGGGGCCTGGGATTCTCAGTTCAGTGTCATACAGCCTAAGCATCCAGGGCCCCCTCACTGAAATCCACAGCCCGCAGCCATTCCTGAAAATGGCGCATTCATCGTAGCGCCATTTCCAGGCGCTTAACCCAGCCCTTCCAGCGGCCCTGGTGGGGGGGTGGCACACTGGTTAATAACAGGGTGAGTATTAGCTTTGTATTCTCAGCTGGTACTAAACCTGAAATTCATGGCATCACACCAACTTAGACATGGCTGCCAGGAATTTTTAGTTAACAGAAAAAAAACACAACACAGACAGAGATAATATCTCTGTTACATCTTGGCCATCAGACAAATATATCTGTTGACAAAAATGAACAGGCACAGAATGACACCAAAGCACAACCATAAGTGAGAGAAGCACTCACATTACAGCTGGGCTCCGTGTTCAGACTGCCGTGTGAAAAGTTATCCCAGTTACATTCATCTGTGAACTGGGATTAGCCCAGCATCACCCGCCTCCCGGCACTCGGTGGCCACATTGCCACCTTCAGAGCATGCATGTTCGCATGATGAAGAAGGCGATGGGCAACTAACTACACAGCACAACGCACAGGAGCAGAAATGACATCCGGTCGGTGCATCATACCTGGAAAGAGGAGTGAGGAAGTTCAAATCAGGAGTGCGCTGGAGAAGGAATTCCTACGCCCATCTGGGCGTGCTAACAGCAGCGAGGAGGGGGAGACAGACCATAGTGAAAATGTAAATATCAAAGCCATTTTTTAGGAATGTTTTAGGTGAGATGGTGACGGTTAGGGATCTGCTGAGAAGATGCAGGGATAGGTAGCGATAGGTAAGGAGGTAAAAACGACCTGACAAATTCCCCTTAAATATATCTCTGACCCTTTTAAGTATCATGCTCCGATACTTCTGATCCCGTCTACAGTTCCATCGTACAAGATCAAAATTTGTGTTTTTAGCACCACATCTGTAATATTTTGATTATCTCCCTTACCACATTTTCTTTACCTGTTTTTGCATAAAATATAATTAATACATTACATTAAACTCTGTGACTTTGCATATCGAAGTAGTGAGATCATTGAATGCATTACCCTAAATAGCTATCCAAAAAACTATTCTGATTACCCAATACTTTCAGTCAATTATTCATTCTATGCATGTTTTCCCTTTCATCAATTCTTTATAAATATGTGCCATGATACTTTTATTCATTTTTGGCAATCTACCAACAAGACGTATGTCAGGCAAATACGCATTTATGTGACAGTAGCAGGCAGTAGTAAAGTAACATTGGTTTAAGTCTGCCATATCTACACAAAGGCATAATCTTTAGGTATTTTGATTACAGGAACTCAGAACCAAGGAGGGGTTTCTATCAGTGAACAGTGGGTGTAATTTGTGACACCTCTGCAAGCTTCAAAAGACTAAACAAATGGTCATTAGTGGCAAGGCCTGACATTCTCTATTTACTATAGGAAGGGTGGTGCTTGAAAAAAACAGGGCTTTTAAAGGGATCCTGTTAAGGGGGTGTCACACGCGTCAATATCGCCTGCACGATATCGGCTGCACGTGACGTTGCAGCGATATTGACGCGTGTGACATACTGCATCAACCAGCGATAAATCGCTGGTTGATGATCGCCAGGTTTCAGAACCAGCTCTGAAACCTGGCGATTGTCGCCCGGTGGACACGCAGCATCGCTGCGTGTGACACCGGGACTAGCGATATTCCAGCTCCCAGCGCCTCTCAGAAGCGCTGGGAGCTGGTATCCAAGGTACACTGCGGGTAACTAGGCAGCGCGCGCTGCCTAGATACCCGACTGTGTACCTTAGTTACCAGCTTCCTCCGCTCACCGGGTGAGCGGAGGAGGCTGGTAACTAAGGTACACGTCGGGTATCTAGGCAGCGCGCGCTGCCTAGTTACCCGCAGTGTACCTTGGAGACCAGCCTGCTCCCGCTTCCAGCAGCCTGGCAGCGGGAGCAGGACATCGTGGAAACGATATTTAAATCGTTTCCATGATGTCACTGGTCAATTGATCGCTGGTGAGTCTGTCTGTGTGACAGCTCACCAGCGATCAGCCGTCAATGTCGTCAGCGATCAGATCGCTGACGACATTGACGCGTGTGACACCCCCTTTAGGTCATTTAGGCCCCCCCAAGCTATCAATGTCTGCACCTGCAGCTTCATAGTACTATTCTAATCATTCCTGTCTGAGCTCATGGTGTAATGTTAAAGGTTAAAAAAAAGCATTTATACACTTACATTTTCTTATGTAAATGAGGCAGTGTGTACACACCTTGGAGGATGTAGTCACACTGGCAGGTTAATAGTTAACGTTTCTGCTGAATGTCAGAAGATGAAGAGGGACCTGTGTGATGTCACGATCGTGTGACTATAATAGACAGAGCTATTGCCCATAATGATTCTGCTTGCTTAGCTCTATTCACTATGGTCACATGATCATTACATCACACGGGTCCCTTATACAGAGCTGTTTTCAATAAGTCAACTATTAACCTGCCACAATGACTGTATCCTCCATGTAGTCACTGCCTTATTCACATAAGAAAATGTAAGTGTATAAATGCATTTTTTTCACCTTTAACATTACACTGTGAGCTCAGACAGGGATGATTAAAATAGTACTATGAAGCTGGAGATACAGACAGTGATAGCTGGGGGGCATAAATGAGCTGACAGGTTCCCTTTAATATGGAAGGTACTTAGCCCTAAATTAGCCCATGGTCCAGTCACATACCTAAGATTAGAATATTAAAATCTTGGCCATCCTAGAAACATGAGCCCACTGTCATTCATATAAAAAGCTGATCACATGCACTGTCTATTTAAGGTAATGTAATATGTACATCTCATTCCGCCCATCATCTCTCCCACCGATCAATGCAGGCTTCAGTGCTGAGAGGTAATGGACAGGGGGAAGCATTGAATATTAGATTAGCCTAAACAGTAGACCCACTAGACAACTGGCCCCAGTTGTAGCCTGCTCCAGCCAGGTACCATACATCTGGACTATTAGATGCACCCCTACTTTCCGCAGAAATTTTTGGGGATGAAAGTGCATCTTATAGTCCGAAAAATATGGTAGGTATTTCTGTAATTGTATCCCTTTTTATTTTATAACTGCTTTGCTTATTTGTATATCATTTTTATATCTTATCTTTTATATTTTATTTGATTGTAAGCACTGTAATTTTTATATTAAAGCTTAAAACGTTAAGCTTGTAAGCTCTAAAGAATGCATAGTCTAAAGGCCCGTTTACACACACAGATAATTGTGCAGAGATTGTTGGCAGATCTCTGGTTGCAGTGAAATCATGGACACATTGCTCCATTTTGTGGCTGTGTACAAATTTAACAATGTGTTCATGATTTCACTGCAACCAGAGATCTGCCAACAATCTCTGCACAATTATCTGTGTGTGTAACTGGGCCTTTACAGAGAGTGTGTGACCCTGCTGATTGTCAGACATAGTATATTTCGGGGACTCATCACCCCACGTGTTTGATGAGTGGTGACAGCGTGTTGTGTAGCTGGGGTGTGTGGACTGCGTTGAGGTGTGATTTATACTCACTTTATAGCCTGGAACAGAGATTGAGTGGCAGATTGAGTGAGAGGCAATAAATTAACCCTTGCAAGTGCACCCTGAGTCATGTGCTGAGAGCGGGTGCATGACACATTATAAAATATGAATCCTTCACCGTCACTGAGCTGGTATCTGGTGTTGCTTTAGTTGCTTTATCTATAAATATCTAAATGGACATATGTTTCTCTCTACATCCTGCCTAAACTCCTCTAAACATTAAACTTCTGCTTTTGGAAAATCTGTGAAATTTTATCTAATCTGATCCTCAGCTATTGTCCTGGGTTAGATGTTTTAAAAATCTACCCAGCCTTGTATGTTCAAACAGGGGTGAAAAGAGTTGTTTCTCCTGTATTAATCTCTTCACTGCAAACCATGTCTTAATAATGAATTGCATATTCTGAGGTCCCATAGTGCCTGGGGCTTCTAACATGGCAAATATAATCTGCTCTTTTTATACTGCATTACATGGGTTACTAAGAATTGATTTTATTACCAGTTCACATCTATAGCTAAATGGGCTGCCGACATATAATTATAAATGTTTGGAGCATTTAATTCACCTTCTTTTTATGAACGAGTCAGAATAGTCTGTCTATCATTTGCAGCATATTATCATATTGCTCTGTCTATAGGTGGAGAAAAATATTGGAATTCACTTCTTAATGGAAACCTGACAGCAGAGACCACGGGCAGCATGTGTTGGACACTGGCTGTATGATTTCAACCACTTATGTAGGAGAAAAACATTCTTTAAGGCTTGTCCAGGTACCAAGTCCCACAGATGCATGGAGAGACCCATCAGTCGACGGGAGTAATTTGAAGCAGCCAAGTCACCCATACAGTTTGGTCTTCTGCTGACTTTTATAGTGTGTTTTTCTCTGAAAAACCACAGCGTTTCAGAGCCAACCATAAATGGCTTACATCATACAGCCAGTATACATGTATATATATATTTATGATGTCCATGGTTCAGCATGCTGTCTGCCTTTACTAACATATGCACTAGAATGAGTCATTCAAAAGAGCTCACTGATACCAGAATGGTCCTATATTAAGATATCACTGGAATGACAAGTCAGTTTCTGAAATTTCTTCATTCCTAAATATTCTACGATCATCTGTGATCAGTATTTTGATCAACGAAAACGTTTAGGAACTCAGCCATGAACGCTGATGGCATAGGACATAGACGTCACCGAAGCTCTGTTGTCTCCATAACTGTAGAATCCAAACCCAAATCTTCTCCGGCATTAACATCAACACAGAAGCAGTGTGTTAGGAGTTTCATTGCATGGATTTCTTTTGTCGAGCATCACAAATCCAAGTGCCAAGTGTCACATTTAGGGATGAGCGAGTATACTCGCTACTATTCGGTATTCGCCAAATAGTAGCAGTATTCGGGCTAATCACTACTTTCCGAGTACTTATGAGTACTCGGGAGTAGCGAATAGTCCTAATACTTTCGCAGTGTATCTATAGATACATTGCGAAAGTAGCCTAAAGGTTAATAAAAGAGAAGCCATCCGGAAAAGGACCTGTCACAACCAGCCAACCAGATGGCCAGTAGCGATCTGGCCAATCAGATGGCGCCACGTCCAACCACGTGATCGCTAGCAGCCACCTGATTGGCCAATTTGCAAGGTCCTAAGTGTACTGTCAGGACCTTGCAAACTGACCAATCAGGTGGCCCCTAGCGATGACGTAGTTGTGACGTGGCGCCATCTGATTGGCCAGATCGCTACCGGCCATCTGATTGGCTGGTAGTGACAGGTCCTTTTCCAGCAATTGGATGGCTTCTCTGCCGCTGCAGGTGTTGGAAGGTGAGTATGTAAGTTTATTACTTTTTAACAACTTTTATTAACTTTTAGGCTACTTTCGCAGTGTATCTATAGATACACTGCGAAAATATTCGTACTCGCTATACTCACAATGAGTAGCGAGTACTGCTACCTACTCGTTGCGAGTATAGCGAGCTCGAATAATAAGGTACTCGCTCATCCCTAGTCACATTGAGTGGTGTAAAGAGCATCACTCCTAGAGTCTGGAAGAGTGGAATAATGGAAATGTGTTCAGTGGATGGATTGATCGCACTTCTATATCATGTGTCCAATGAATAAGTCTTGGTCTGGTTAATACCCAGAGAACTTTACCTAACTGTCTGCATTGTCCCAAGTGTATAGTGAAATCTTAATTAATCAGCATATCAAGAAATTATGGGCAATGTTATGCTTCCACCTTATGGGAAACAGTCTGGGGAAGGCCATTTTTTGCTGGGGGCTGATTTTTAGGGGTCAGGTTCCCTTTAATACATAATGAAGTGCGAGAGGGGTCAATTTGTGAGTCTTTATAGGATTTAGAACATTAGACGGGGCCCATACATCTGACCAACGTGTGCACGGTGTAGGGGAGGAGGGCAGGTCTAAATTTTGCATCGGGGCCCGCTCAACTCTAGTTACGCCACTGTATGACGGCATTCATGATATTTAACATACATATACCTGCGTTGTTTTTTGCATGTTATACAATTCTACTGCTATCGCTGATTATTAAACGCACCTATTTTTTATTTCATTTCATCACCCAAAACATTAACAACATAGTTCAACTAATAAATAATAGCACACATTCTAGTAACCCATATAGTTTTTATAATAAATTGATATAAACAAAGTATCCATTGGCACTAAATAATTATAAAAGCACTGTGAAATTTCTCATGAACTTTTTATCTACAAATTTCATTTATGTTGAATTTTGCTAAATTTTGTTTTGAACTTGTACATTATGCAAACCAAGTTACGTAATAGAAAAAAGTACCGTAATCATATGAGAAATATAAAAGTTTTGAAGAACTTTTTTAGCAGTTCCACCTTCTAATATAAAGACAATCAACTTTACCAGACAAGAATAAACACTTGGGTAGACAATGTCGGGGTGGGGTGTCGAGCGTATTTCGGTCTAATTCCATAACATATCTGTATGCACCCACCCTGCGGCTATTATTGTAATCTGCAGCCCTTCCTTAACTACTAGGTAAAACTCCAAATGTTTTTATTTTGACAATGATGATGTCTGAGCCACATGACATGGGAGAGCCCTAGGGGTAATCAGAGAAGCAGTGCTGGAATATTAAGAGCGTGAGATCACTAATCAATCTCAACCTTCTGACATTAATAGATCTGTCAATGTCTCATGTGATGGTTTAAGGGTGCGTGCACACGATCAGTGTACGCAGCGTTTTGGAAGCAGAGTCTTGCCGCTGCGTCCAAAACACTGCGTAGTACAGTACTAGCATAGTGGATGGGAACAAGAATTCCCATCCTCACTATGTGTAACCCGCCCGCAGCATCTTTGGAGCTGCGGTGCGGGTGGCCGGGAGTCCGCTCCTCCGCAGCATTTTCATTTCATGCTGCGGAGCCGGAAGCGGCTCCCATCGGGTGACTGCAGGGAGAAGCCACCCTGCACCCGCCGCACATGGTGAGTACAGGGCGGCTGCAGTCTCCCCGCGGCTTCCCTCAGGTGGAGTTTGCTTTTTGTGATCAGGCTTTTTTCATGAATCTTGAATCATGTTTTGCATATAAAGCAGGGGAGGACATATCATTGGGGCAACCTGCGCAGCCCAAGAGGTTAAGGGGCCCATTTCCAAATCCAAATCTGGTGAAATTGATGAGCCCCAGTAAAGGGCCCAGTAAACTATTCTTGCACTGGGGCCCTTTTCTGTCTGTGTCCACCAGTGATATAAAACATCACACTAATAATAATATAATAAATAACAAGTCGCAGTTCAGACGCCTAGAAACAGGACAAAAGTATATTTCAACCTTTAAACACCGAGTCATTTTTCTATCTCTCATTCTCTGCTGATTCATTCCTTAATATACCTAAATCCCATTGTGAGGACATAGAATTAAATGTTCTAGCTTCCTGCAGCCGCCACTTAGAGGAGCTTACTGTATACTATTTTATTATTGAGTTCAATGTCGAAATCATAGGCAGTAAGCTCCCTCTTTATTATTTCATTCTATGTCTATGCAGGGGATTCGGAGATCTGGATCAGAAACACAGGACCATGACTAATATAAAATATATGAGGAAATTAATCTGCATTGAATTTTTGAAATAAAACACAAACCTGTTAAATGAGATTTTGTAAAGTGGAGCCATTCACTTTAAAGCCTGTGACATCTTGTTACAAGATTCATTTTTATTGTTTGTTTTTTATGTACAAAGTTTTGCAACTTTCCAAATCTTCATTAAAAATGTTGTTTCTGGATAATGGCTGTAAATCTTTATCTATCTGTATGCTTTTGCAAAATGTGCAAATTTGCCGGTCCTCTTAATGCCACCCTCTGCTCTGCTGCTCCTTACTTGCAGTGTTAAGGTACCGTTACACGGTACGAGATCGTTAACGACATCAATTAAATGTCACGGGTTTGGAGTCATTCAAGCGACATTGTTAGGACGTCGTTGAGTGTAACACCGAGATACGACTACGATAAATCGTTGGATCGTTGATCGCAGATTTGAGAACATGTTCTCAAGTCAGACGATCCTCAATCACCCAACCTGCTGCGCCGTTGTGTGTGACACCGCGATAATGATGACATTCACGACTTCACCCATACACATCAGTGAACAAGTATCGTTCGCTGGGTTAAGCGAACGATACATGTTCGCTACATCGTTGGTGCGTCATCCACGATATCTAGACGTGTGACATCTCACCAACGATGTCAAAACGATGTCCCAATGACCGCGTGCCCCCGAGATTGTTAGTGATATTGTTTCAACATTGAAGCGTGTAACAGTACCTATATAGATAGCAGGAGGGAAGGGGTTGTATACAGATCTGCAGTGAAAGGGTATCTCAGAGGATGCAGAATGCAGGTAATATACAAGGAGGAAAGCAAATGGAGAGGAGGCAACCACACTTTGGACGCACATAGACCTCACATCCAGCCTATATTACTGTCAGAGACACTCCCACAAGAGAATAATCTAGAATTAGATCAGGATGAAAACTGCCTCTGAAAAAACAGACAGTCTTCCTTACCAGATCACAATATGAAATCATTCCATGATGCAGCAGCCCCCATGATAAAGGTGGGGGCAGCACAGGTGGAAAATAATGATAAATCAACCAATCCCAACCTATCAATTCATGAATAGTATGGTTGCCTAGTATTAAAGAGGCGATCTAAAGGCTGATGAAAGTTCACTCTAAATCCCTATCTATCTATTGCCCCAATTTAAACTAATTTCTAATATGACTGCCTGTTGATATTTTTTCCCCACTTCCTGTCTGATTACGGTCTGTGGGATATCTAAACCAAGCGTCGTCAGGTAGCTGAGTAGTTACTGTCACACCCTCTGCTCCCTCCCTGGAATGAAGTGTCATCATTGATGCACATTGCAGTTACTGATTTGATGTTAACGGGGAGGATGTGAGGCTTACGTATTTCTTTGGAAGCCTAAGTGACAGGGAAGCAATAAGCTGTTAAATCATTGTGACTGTTAAGGATGAAACCCCATTCGTGGGAAAAGAAAGTGTTCGCAACATGTGTGTGAAACCCCTGTTGTCTTTACTGCAAAGTAAAGTTCCCTTGTTGAAAAGAAAGCTTGATGTGTCAATGTGTCTGTGGCACTAGAAAGTGGGAGGAGCTTAGGTGGCACCTGCACTAGTGGGAGGAGCTAAGTTGTTTACCACAGAGCAAGAGTGACAGTTAGTTCAGTTTAAGGCTACGTTCACACATTTGCGTATTTTGCTGCGCTTTTTTACGCGCGCTTTTGCCGCGTTTTTCGGCCGCGCAAAAAAGCGCAGCAAAATACGCAGGACCATTCACACACTGCGCTTTCTTTCCCCCAGAAAGCGCAGTGATGTCACAGAGGGGAGGAAGAATCCTGCTTCCTCCTCCCCTCTGTGACATGTGTGACAGCCCCATTAGACTTCACAGTGTGTTAATACACACTGTGAAATCTAAATTAAACAAAAGCAAGTGTGTGAAAAATAAAAAAGAATGAATACATCACCTTCCGACGCCTTCTGCCGCTGTGCGATCCCCGGTTGTAAGTCAGATCTCTTCTGACAGGACCTGTGGTGATGTCAGAGGGGGGGCGTTACCGGGCGGTCCCATCGCTGATTGGCTGCTCGCGGTCACATGACCGCGAGTGCCCAGGAACGCCCCCCCTCTGACGTCACCACAGGTCTTGTCAGAGGAGATCTGACTTAGAACCGGGGATCGCACAGCAGCAGAAGGCACCAGACACCGGGAGAAGGCGTTGGAAGGTAAGTATTCATTCTTTTTTATTTTTCACACACTTGCTTTTGTTTAATTTAGATTTCACAGTGTGTATTAACACACTGTGAAGTCTAATGGGTGGCCACAGCTGTCACAGAGGGGAGGAGGAAGCAGGATTCTTCCTCCCCTCTGGGAGAATACGCAGTAGTAGCTGCGCAAACAATTGCCATATCAATTGTTTACGGAGCTGCGTTTTCTCCCGGAAAACGCACTGCGTATTTTTACGCAATGTCTGCACTGCAAAGTGAATTTCCCATTCACTTTGCAGGCAGACATAAGGCACATTGCGTATTTTGAAAAGCGCGCGTAAAAAAATGCGGCAAAATACGCAATGTGTGAACGCAGCCTTAGTTTGAGTCTGGAGCAGGAGCAGAGCCAAGTAGAAGTGGAGGTCCTGAGAGGTCTGAGGAAAGGAGACAGAGGAACAGAGGAACATACCCGGGATAAAGAGTTACCCCAAAAACTTGACCCCGGGGAGGCGCTTAAGACGGATACCAGATCCGAGGCTGTGCCTGAGACAGACAGGACAGTAAACACCGGCATAGTGAAGGTCCACCATCTTAACAGCACCATAGCAAAGCAACACGGAGGAGTCAGTGACACAGAGGACTCAAGTTGCCCAGCAGATTGGTACCCGTGAGCAGAGACAGGGCCAGCAGTATAGCTACAAGCAGCAGCAGGGCCACACACAGCGCTTAAGTAGGAAGCCAAGGACCCGGTCAGGGTGGGAGCAACCTGGTACAGACTCCGTGGACAATATTGTGATATACCATCTGCAAGTAAAGACTTGGAAAACAACAGAAACCGTGAGTGTGTGTGTCATCCTTATGCTGAAGCCCCACTTGCCCTCATATACTGCGATTACCTCTACTCTCATCATCTCTACTGCTACCCCTACTCTCCTGAAGCATCAATAACTATCCTCACAGACTTTAACTACTACTACCACTGCCCC
The DNA here is from genome assembly GCA_033576535.1 of Allobates femoralis. NCBI lineage: Eukaryota > Metazoa > Chordata > Amphibia > Anura > Aromobatidae > Allobates > Allobates femoralis. The sequence continues at coordinate 796,081,453 of JARQOC010000003.1, read as the reverse complement.
GGGGAACTCAGTTCTGCCCACAGGAACTATTCTATCCAAGCTGCTTTCCCATCATCCCTGGAGGCTCTGCAGCAGCGGCGGCCCCATTACTGGCCGCATATAGTGGGTGGCGTCACGAGTGACAAATCCCCTGTAAATAACCCCCCATTTTATTGTGCGGGCCCGGGACACGGTCCGGACCAGGACCGCCGTGACATCCCCCAGCAGTACACCGGTCCGGCACCGAGTACCCCGTCCCAGTGGGCTCCACATGTCCTTCCAAGAAAGAGAATTGTAACCTATCAACTGATTGCACTGGGGAGGCAGTTGGGGCAATGACTCATACAATTGGCTACTATGGCGGCTCGTCTGTGACTACCACAGCCCAGCGCCACCCCTTCAGCAGTTCTACTGAACAGAGCGGATACTGTCACTTTGCAGGTCCCTCAGTGCACCATGACCAGGGAGGGATAGTTCCTGAAATGAGCATCACATGTTTCAAGGAAAGGAAAGATGCCCTGTCAGTGACCACAGCCTCCGCCCCCTGATGACGCTTTGTTTCAGTGTCCCAGCATGCATTGGGGGGTTCTCTAATGAAGAACGGAAGTAGTTAGATAGAGTAGATAAGGTAAGATAGGGAATTTTTAGTACAGACATATTAAAAATTAGTTTCAATTGGGGTAATAAATACTGTAGATAGGGATTTAGATTGAAATTTCTTCAGCCTTCCCTTAACTGCAATGTAGATTGTAGCTTCTGGCCACCCTTGTATTTATTCTCCAGCTCATCATGACTACAACATACAGTGGAGGAAATAACTATTTGATCCCTTGCTGATTTTGTAAGTTTGCCCACTGACAAAGATATGCACAGTCTATAATTTTAAGGGTAGGTTAATTTTAACAGTGAGAGATAGAATCTGAAAAATAAAATCCAGAAAATCACATTATCTAAAATATATAAATGTATTTGCATTTTGCAGAGGGAAATAAGTACCGTATATACTCGTGTATAAGCCGACCCATGTATAAGCCGACCCCCCTACTTTTGCCCCCAAAACCTGGGAAAATCTATTGACTCGTGTATAAGCCGAGGGTGGACCCTAGCACAAGTATACAGCCCCCAGCAGTGTGGTATACACCAGTCCCAGAGGTAGATACAGCAGCCCCAGTGGTAGTATACACACAGCCCCAGTAGTATATACAGCCCCAGTGGTATATACAGCCCCAGTGGTAGTATAGACGCAGCCCTAGGAGTATATACAGCCCCAGTGGTAGTATACAGGGCCCCAGCAGTATATACAGCCCCAGTGGTTTATACAGCCCAGTGGTAGTATACAGGGCCCCAGAGGTATATACAGCCCCAGTGGTAGTATAGACGCAGCCCTAGTAGTATATACAGCCCCAGTGGTAGTATATACAGCCCCCGTGGTAGTATACAGGGCCCCAGAGGTATATAGAGCCCCAGTGGTAGTATATACAGCCCCAGTGGTAGTATACAGGGCCCCAGAGGTATATACAGCCCCAGTGGTAGTATATACAGCCCCAGTGGTAGTATATAGGGCCCCAGAGGTATATACAGCCCAGTGGTAGTATATACAGCCCCAGTGTTAGTATACAGGGCCCCAGAGGTATATAGCAGCCCAGTGGTAGTATACAGGGCCCCAGAGGTATATACAGCCCCAGTGGTAGTATATACAGCCCCAGTGTTAGTATACAGGGCCCCAGAGGTATATAGCAGCCCCAGTGGTAGTATACAGGGCCCCAGAGGTATATACAGCCCTAGTGGTAGTATATACAGCCCCAGTGTTAGTATACAGGGCCCAGAGGTATATAGCAGCCCCAGTGGTAGTATACAGGGCCCCAGAGGTATATACAGCCCCAGTGGTAGTATATACAGCCCCAGTGTTAGTATACAGAGCCCCAGAGGTATATAGCAGCCCCAGTGGTAATATACAGGGCCCCAGAGGTATATACAGCCCCAGTGGTAGTATATACAGCCCCAGTGTTAGTATACAAGGCCCCAGAGGTATATAGCAGCCCCAGTGGTAATATACAGGGCCCCAGAGGTATATACAGCCCCAGTGGTAGTATATACAGCCCCAGTGTTAGTATACAGGGCCCCAGAGGTATATAGCAGCCCCAGCGGTAGTATACAGGCAGCCCCAGTAATGCAGGGCCCCCCCAGCCTGACTCCGGTCACCTGTAATGCAAACTATACTTATCAGGGTCCCGCTGTCCGCGCCCGCCGCTGCCGACATCGCGATCCTCCATCTTCATGCGACTTCTTCCTGTTTCCTGTGCTCGTCGCAGGGAATGACGTCATTGCCGGCGACGAGCACAGAAACAGGAAGAAGACGCATGAAGATGGAGGATCGCGTACGGCAGCTGCGAGCGGGTGCGAGCGTGCGCGGACAGCGGGACACTGATAAGTATAGTTTGCTTTACAGGTGACCGGAGAGACGCTGGGGGGGCCCTGCATTACTGGGGATGCGGGGGCTGCTGTATACCGATGTATACATCGGTATGTACCGATGTATACATCGGTATACAGCACTGACTCGCGTATAAGCCGAGGGGGGTACTTTTCAGCCCAATTTTTGGGCTGAAAAACTCGGCTTATACGCGAGTATATACGGTATTTGAACCCTCTGGCAAACAAGACTTACTACTTGGTGGCAAAACCCTTGCTGGCAAGCACAGCAGTCAGACGTTTCTTGTAGATGATGATGAGGTTTGCACACAAGGCAGGGGGAATTTTGGTCCACTCTTTGCAAATAATCTCTAAATCATTAAGATTTTGAGGCTGTCAACTCAAAGCTTCAGCTCCCTCCTTACGTTTTCTATAGAATTAAGGTCTGGAGACTGGCTAGGCCACACCATGACCTTAATGTGTTTCTTTTTGAGCCACCCTTTGTTGCTTTGGCTGTATGTTTTGGTTCATTCTCATGCTGGAAGACCCAGCCACAACCTATTTTTAATGTCCTGGCGGAGGGAAGGGGTCACTCGGGATTTGATGGTATGTGGCTCCATTTATTGTCCCATTAATGTGGTGAAGTAGTTCTGTGCCCTTAGCAGAGAAACACTGCAAAATATAATATTTCCACCGCCACGCTTGACTGTGGGGATTGTGTTCTTTGGATCACTGGCAGCATTTATCTTCCTCCAAACACGGCAAGTTGAGTTAATGACAAAGAATTAATTTTTTGTGTCAACTGAGAACAGCACTTTCTTCCAATCACTCTTAAGGCCCCGTTACACGGCACGATATCCTGAATGATATCGCTCCAATGTGATGGGTTTGGAGGCGTTGAAACGACATAGTTAGGACGTCGTTGCATGTAACACCGTGATACGACTACGATAAATCGTTGGATCGGGGATTTCAGGTTTGGGAAGATGTTCTCAAATCAGACGATCCACAATCAGCCAACCTGCTGCATCGTTGTGTGTGACACTGTGATAATGATGTCGATTACGACTTTGCTCATTCATAGCAATGAGCAGGTAAGGTTCGTTGGGTTGGGATATCTAGACGTGTGACATCTCACTAACGATGTCAAAACAATGTTGCAAATGACCGCGCTCCCATGAGATCGCTAGCGACATCGTTTCAACGTCATGCCATGTAACGGTACATTTAGAATCACCAAGGTGTTCATTGGTAAACTTCAGACAGGTCTGCACATGTGCCTTCTTGAGCAGTGGGACTTTGTGGGCACTGCAGGATTTTAATCCATTACAGTGTAATGCTTTACCAATGGTTTTCTTGGTGACAGTGGTCCCAGCCGCCTTGAGATCATTATCAAGTCCCCCCCCGAGTAGTTTTAGGATGATCTTTGACCTTCCTCATGATTCTGAATACCGCACGAGGTGAGATTTTGCATGGAGCCCCAGATCGATTTTAAATGATACTCATTTTGTATTTCTTCCACTTTCTTACTATTGCACCAATAGTTGTGTGTGGAGAGGAGTCTTTTATACAGGTGAAAATTTACGACAGCTGTCTTTAATACAGGTAACGAGTTGATTAGGAGCATCTAACTGGTCTGTAGGAGCCAGAACTCCTAATGGTTGGTAAGGGATCAAATACTTATTTCCCTCTGCAAAATGCAAATACATTTATATAATTTACACAATGTAATTTTCTGGATTTTATTTTTCATATTCTATCTCTCACTGTTAAAATTAACTTACCCTTAAAATTATAGACTGTTCTTGTCTTTGTCAGTAGGCAAACTTACAACATCAGCTAGAGATCTAATACTTATTTCCCCCGCTGTATCTAACACTCATTACATTATGACATTGTTTTGTTTCAGCAATGTGAAGTCTGTTATCCCATCTACAAATGGTAAAACAAGCACACAGCTGTCAAACGTTTAACATCGCCGTCCCAAACTGCCAGGACCCATTAAAAATAATTCATCCCATCCTGTGCGCACTTAAAAGACTTTGATAAAATAGAAAAAAAATCTTTGTATTAATCCTCTGCGTTTGTCTTCCATGATGAAGCCATGACCAACTTTGGTCAATAACAGAGCTTCAGGTCCACTGGAGATTTTTTCGCTCCTCTGAATATTAAGCATTGCAGAGCTGTCCTTCCAAGCTGGCAGCTTGCCCTGGCAAATGAGTTGGGAGTGATGTACAAGATGGTCTGACGGTTGCTGCAATTTAGCCTACAGGGTCTTTCCTTGATGCAGCTACAGAGCGAGAGGGAAAAAAAATTGTTCATTTCAAAGAGAAAATGTGTAATAAATTCTCTCTAGCGTGCTGCCAAGAACTAGATCCCATCTCTTCTCTGCATAGTATTTATAACTTCACTGATAAAGTGCTCCAGTGCCTGACAATGAGATGTATGACTTAGAAACAAGATTTACAATTTTCTACAAAACCAAAAATCATCTAAAGAAAAATAGTAAATGGACTGTATGTATTGAATATATATTGTGTGTGTACTCACAAACTGTGTATGTATATATATATATATACAGTACAGACCAAAAGTTTGGACACACCTTCTCATTCAAAGAGTTTTCTGTATTTTCATGACTATGAAAACTATAGATTCACACTGAAGCCATCAAAACTATGAATTAACACATGTGGAATGATATACTTAATTTAACGCCTTAACGACAGCCGTACGTCTCTAGACGTCAGGCTGTCATTACCCGGTGTTTGAAGTGAGCTCCGGCGTGTCTCACTAGCTGAGATGTCGGACTAACAGCACCAATCGGTCCTGCCATCCGATCGGTGCTGTTAACCCCTTAGATCCCGCCATCAATCTCTGAGAGTGGGATCTAAGGGAGCCAGAGCGGGCAGCGCGCGGTTACCGGGCTCCAGGGGAGATCTCGCGATAACATTGCGAGACCTCCCATGCTGACGTGACAGGCCGGGGTCCTGGCTTGACCCCTGAGCCTGTCACAGAGCATTTCCTGGTTGTGGTTGGCAGCCCCTGCCAACCACAACAGGTCCACGATTCTGACACATACAGAGGAGCTACAGCTCCTCTGTATGTGTCAGAAGCGATCGGACTGTGCAGCTGCATGCCTCTCACAGGGGCTGTGTAAAAGTAAGAATCAATAAGCAAATAAAGTTTTTACAAAGTTGAAAAAAAAACAAAAAACATAAAAGTTCAAATCACCCCCCTTTTCTCCCATCCACAATAAAAGTATAAAAAAAATAAATAAAATACACCTAATTGGTATCACCACGTTCAGAATCGCCCGATCTATCAATATAAAGAATCAAATAATGAGAGCCGTGAACTGCGTAGCGCAAAAAATGGTTCAAACGCCAAAATTACATTTTTTGGTCGCTGCAACAATGCTAAAAAATGTAATAACGGGCGATCAAAACAGCGCATCCACCCAGGTATGGTATCATTAAAAACGTCAGCTCGGGACGCAAAAAATAAGCTGTCACCCAGCCCCAGATCCCGAAAAATGAGGACGCTACGGGTCGCAGAACATGGGCCAAAAAGTGCAATGTATTTTTTTTTCATGCTTTTGAATTTTTTTCCACCACCTAGATACCAGTAAAGGTATACATGTTTGGTATCTACAAACTCGTACTGACCCGAGGCATCACACCGTCATGTCGGTTTTACCATATAGTGAACACGGCGACTAAAAAACCCAAAAAACAAACGTGTAATTGCACTTTTTTTGCAATTTCACTGCACTTGGAATTTTTTTGCAATTTCCATGTAAATTATATGGTAAAACAAATTATTGCATCTGAAAGTACAACTCATCCCGCAAAAAACAAGCCGTCATATGTCTGTGTCGACAGAAAAATAAAATAGTTATGGCTCTTGGAAGCCGAGGAGCGAAAAAAACGAAAATGAAAAATGACAAATTTCTTCGTCACTAAGGGGTTAACAAAAAGTGTGAAACAACTGAAAATATGTCTTATATTCTAGGTTCTTCAAAGTAGCCACCTTTTGCTTTGATTACTGCTTTGCACACTCTTGGCATTCTCTTGATGAGCTTCAAGAGGTAGTCACCGGAAATAGTTTTCACTTCACAGGTGTGCCCTGTCAGGTTTAATAATTGGGATTTCTTGCCTTATAAATGGGGTTGTGACCATCAGTTGTGTTGTACAGAAGTCTGGTGGATACACAGCTGATAGTCCTACTGAATAGACTGTTAGAATTTGTATTATGGCAAGAAAAAAGCAGCTAAGTAAAGAAAAAACAGTGGCCATCATTACTTTAAGAAATGGAGGTCAGTCCAAAAAATTGGGAAAACTTTGAAAGTGTCCCCAAGTGCAGTTGCAAAAACCATCAAGTGCTACAAAGAAACTGGCTCATATGAGGACCGCCCCAGGTAAGGAAGACCAAAAGTCACCTTTGCTGCGGAGGATAAGTTCATCCAAGTCTCCAGCCTCAGAAATTTCAGGTTAACAGCAGCTCAGATTAGAGACCAGGTCAATGCCACACAGAGTTCTAGCAGCAGACACATCTCTAAAAGAACTGTGAAGAGGAGACTTTGTGCAGCAGGCCTTCATGGTAAAATAGCTGCTAGGAAACCACTGCTAAGGACAGGAAACAAACAGAAGATACTTGTTTGGGCTAAAGAACACAAGGAATGGACATTAGACCAGTGGAAATCTGTGCTTTGGTCTGATGAGTCCAAATTTGAGATCTTTGGTTCCAACCACCGTGTCTTTGTGCGATGCAGAAAAGGTGAACAGATGAACTCTACATGCCTGGTTCCCACCGTGAAGCATGGAGGAGGAGGTGTGATGGTGATGGGGTGCTACACCAGATGACCTGGCCTCCACAGTCACCAGACCTGAACCCAATCGAGATGGTTTGGGGTGAGCTGGACTGCAGAGTGAAGGCAAAAGGGCCAACAAGTGCTAAGCATCTCTGGGAACTCCTTCAAGACTGTTGGAAGACCATTTCCTTTGACTATCAAGAGAATGCCAAAACTGTGCAAAGCAGTAATCATAGCAAAAAGTAGGCTACTTTGAAGAACCTAGAATATAAGACATATTTTCAGTTGTTTCACACTTTTTTGTTAAGTATATAATTCCACATGTGTTAATTCATAGTTTTGATGCCTTCAGTGTGGATAGTGTGAATCTACAATTTTCATAGTCATGAAAATAAAGAAAATTCTTTGAATGAGAAGGTGTGTCCAAACTTTTGGTCTGTACTGTGTATATATATATATATATATATATATATATATATATGTTCTCCCTACTGCCTGCTGTAAACTCTTAAGATGTTATAATTCAGCCAGGAATTCCAAGGACAAATAAAATTTCTAGGTTTTGCATATTATTTAAAGTAGACAAACCAGACAGCCCCATACCTAGGGTATTAGACATGTTGTTGCAGCAGACATAAGTTCTGAAAGTTGTTTTTTTAGGGTGCAGGTAGTACATCCCACATAATATTTATGACACACTACACATGTGGCTAGGTACACCACATGCATGGTGTTACAGTAGATATATGTCTGAATTGAAAACTCTTTATTAGTGAGACTGTTCTTGCCTATGACTAAGTGGTCTCACCGCGAAACAACTCTGGGAGTCCCCGATGCTGGTTAATTGTAAATACAGAAAAATGGCACCGGATTTTGTTTTTTCGATATCTGCTCCAGCAGAAGCCAGCCACTATATCTGGATGCCTGGGAGTCCATGGGCATACATAGGTGAGCTGAACATCCCCCTTCCTGTTCCTACATTTAATTTAGAGAACAGCAATGACTGTAGCACAGAGAAAGATTAAAACTACATTTTATGAAGGTTATAACAGTCACCAATCAGTAAGAAGTGTACAGGCCTTTGCTTTGTCCAGGACTTTGCTGTGAGTGACTTCAGCACATCTACGGCCACAGGACATCACTAGCCTCACACTGCTCTGAGGGGATTTCGGTCCACTCTTGTTCCAGTCTCTTCCACAGTTCTGTTGCTGTTGTGGGTTTGTTCGCCATAACTTTGTCACCAAGGATTTTCCAGAGGTTTTTTATTGGGTTTAGATCAGAACTGCAGGCGGCCATTTTATTGTTTTAATGTTTTCTGTTTCACGGAACTGCTTTACCAATTTTGCTGTGTGACAGGGAGCATTGTCCTGCATGAAAATTGCTGGCTGATTAATTGCTAAACGCAAGTAGTGAACCAAGTGTTGTTGAAGAAAATTCTGATACACTCTTGTATTCACTCTGCCATGTAGCTGTATGAGAGGTCCAACCCCTGCAGCAGAAAACATCCCCCAAACCATGACACTTCTTCCACCACCTTCCACTGATTCTTTACACACTTTAGATTCAGTCTTTCCCAGTTTTTCGATGAACATAATGTTTCCTATCAGACCCAAATAAATTAAACTTGCTTTCATCGCTGAAGTAAACTGTGGACCTCTTCTTCTCTGTCCACACAACATGCTCTTCAACAAAGGTGAGTCTAACCTTTTAATCCTTTCTGCTAATGAGAGGTTTTGTCACTGCAGAGTGGGCTTCAGTCCAAACACTCTTAAACATTGTGACACCATATGACCAGACAGATCCTTACCCTGTTCAGTGCTGAACTGGCGAACTATTCCAGCTGCAATGTTGAAATGATTATCCATGGAGATTCTCTGCATTTGCTGTCCTCTCTTGCATTTGTCTTTCGAAGGTGACCAGCCTTCATGGGGGACTTAAAAGAGTTTTTGATGTGTAAAGATATAATATTCTAGAAATCACAGATTTGGAATGACCCCCTTCTATTGCTATGGCTGATAGGGTGACCCCTTCAGCCCTTATCTGGACAACTTGCTCCCTGAGGGTTTCAGTCACTTTTGAATGGCACACCATTTTTGCAAAGTGAGTGCAAACTGGAAAGTTAGGCTGCCAAATTAACACCAATAACTTGCAGGTATCTGAAAGTGCTCTCTCATTTTGTTCAGTGTTCTTTTTCATTTATCTCAGTTACATTTTTATTCTGTTCTTTCGAATATACTTACTTTACGAAATTAGCTTAAAGTACTGCTAATTTACTCATGTTAGGATATTTTCACATAGGACAACACAATGACCTTAACATTAAGGACAGTATGTGTTGTTCTCTAATTTTGATCACCAGTGTACAGCTTATATGCATAAACAGTCATAAACTCTCCGAATGTATCATCTCTCCATATGTTTTCTAGCTGCTGCTCTTTATGTGGATTACAACCTCAACTTCTTAATGAACATCTATGTCAACATTGACTTTTCTTCTTATTGGAATTGTGTTAGGCTCAATGCTGGTTAAACATTGCAGCTTCCAGTTTGCCAGAGGTTTATTTGTGAAAGGCACATGTCACCGAAGAGTAAAGATTCATATAGATCTGCAATCAAAAGCAAGTACATCAATACTGCGCGACACGTCCAAAAATTAAGAACGATCAATGCTTTATTTAAGCCTTGTAAAAATACTTGTTCCACATAAAATTCATATGGCATGATAAAATGTATGTAGTAAACTCACTTATTCTAAGTGCGTACGCATTTACCATCAATGATGGAATGAACAATCTCGTAAGTAAAGAATACTGTCTTCCCATCATGAACCAAACTAATAAATGAAAACTGATGAATGTAAAAAATGAATTAATACAAATAAGTGAATATATTTAGTGAAGTTGAATACTACTCGAATATGACAAAAATTAGCATTCTCCAAAATATTGATTTTTCTGTAATTTGCTTCTGCTCAGACTTAGCAAAATGGTGTCCATTGGTTGTTTTACTAAACTGTAAAAAGCCATCAAAAGGTTAAAAAAAAAAAGTACTTTCACTCACCTTACCGCTGGTCTCTCCAGCCCCTCCGCTCCTAACCATCACCTGTCGGTCCCCATAGCGAGTGCAGAAATCACTGCCATGAGCCTGCCTCCTCACGGTACATGTCATAACGTTGCAACATGCAGTGCACATGCGCAGAACTGTCCTGGGACCTATGAGGGACCTAATGTAAAGAGGCCGTGAGATTCAGTGTTCATAGCGATGGTAAAAAAATATGACGAGGATCAAGCAGGTGACAAGAGGAGCAGAGAGGCCAGAGAGGTGAGTAGTGGGGTGAATGGCCCCAAAACGTAAGAAAGGACATTCAATTCACAGAGAATAACTTTCACACAAATCAGATTTTGCAAGAAAATCGCCGCGATGAGGAAAATTAGAATTTTGCCCTCTCCGCTCATTTTTAGTAATAAATATTACTATTATTATTATGTTGAAATAAAATGAGTTGGCAGACTTAGTAGTTTATTTGCAGAGCTAGAATACAACAATTTTTGTATGTTTATGATAATGTGAATTCTCATATTAGCCCTCTGTGGGGCTGGAAATTTTTTTTTATGATATTTTGTTTTTTCTCACCCCTCTTTTAACAGCCATAACTTTGTTATCTTTCTGTTGGCATAGGCCAGGGAAACACAGCTGCGTTGGCAGCTTTTAGCGGGACTCCGCTAAATACTTAGCTTTTCTCAGTGAAGCGGAGATCTGTCATCCCCACCGCTTCCTGGTGACGCAGCCCCTGGTTACCCAATGTTGATCGTGGTAACCAGTTCACACATCAGGCTGCCTGGATCACTGTAAAGGTACTGTCACACGCAGCAATATTGCTAGGCAATTTCACTGGCAATTTGCTGGTTGCAGTGAAATCATGGACACATTGTTCTATTTTGTTGCTGTGTACAAATGTAACAATATGTCCATGATTTCACTGCAACCAGCAAATTGCCAGTGAAATTGCCTAGCAATATTGCTGCGTGTGACAGTACCTTTACAGTGATCCAGTGATAACCTATAGGATCATTCATTTATATACACACACAGATTACATCTGCATTTCTACAACCCTCACTGCACAGGAAATTAATTTGCTATCATTAGATATGTCACAGTGCTCCATTACAATTGCCCAGAATGCATAAGCCATTCCCTGTGTCCAGACGTTTAAAGGGAATCTTTCTGAAATTAATAATATGGCTGTATACCGTAGGTTCTAGTACAATAATAAAAATGATACCTGATTTGTAGCGATTCGATGTGCCATCACGGAGAAATCAACCCATAATAACCTCACGCTCCTCCCATCTAACTTGCACATGGCTCCATAGTTTGATTTCTCAGCCTTGGCACATGAGATTACTACAAGACATAGGTCATTTTTATCATTCTTCTATACAGCCATAGGACTACTTCCATAAATCGTACTGACGGATTATCTTTAAGAACTGATTATTTCAGTTTATGGTCACAATACAAACAAGACTTTGCTTTTTATATCTTACTAGATGGGTGCTATTGAATTGGGAAGGCAGTGACCTCAATATAGGGGTGAGCTCTGTGGTGCTGGGGGTGGGCTTGTATGGCGATGGAGTCTTTTCTTTGGAGGGCGGTGATGTGAGGCTGGGGCAGGCTCTGGGGCGGGCTTATGACTCACACCACCGTCATCTTTGTTCACCCTGTAATGTGCAGTAGCGGACCGGCTGTAGAAAGATGGCGACCGCATGCGCAGTTAATAACAGGGTGATGTCATGATGGGAGAGGTTCTGAGGTCACCTTGTGAAGGTATATGGGAGGGGATGGTGCAGTAAAATGGGTGGTGGAGGAGGAGGACCGGAGGACAGTAGCAGCATGTGGGGGCTTATGGCGCTACTGCGCAACATGGCCCATCAACTGCACAATAACAGTCATTGGCTCCATATTGGCCCAACTATCACTTGGGTGTGCCAACATGGTGGTCGCAACAGGTTTTTTGCATTTCAGCTGGCCAATCAGGTGGCGTTCAGCTGCCCAATCAGGTGGTGCTTTATCGGGGATATCCGGACGCCATTTATGTATGTACCATAGATCAGTTTTATGTGCTTGTATGAGTGGAGCTTTATTTAGGGCTTCGTTGTGGAAGTGAAGCCAGGAAAAAGCCGACCATGGTAGAATCATTTACTATTACATTAGTCTTCTCCGTATTGCACTCAGCAGCCATTCATCAGGTTTCTATACAATGAGACGTCTAGTTGATTTGAGCATGGAATATTGGTTGGAGGTGTCATCAGCTCAGCATGTGGATATATGTCTTACAATAACTTTTACATTTAGGAAGCAAGGAGCCAGAACAATCCTCGGGCTTTAAATCAGATGCAATAATTGGAACTGGGGTTTCTTGCAGAAAAATTACATCCATACATCATTCAAGAGAAGTTCCGCTGAAGGAACAATAGTCTGTAGATCATTTCCAGCATGATTGGAATACTATGCCGCTCTCTTGTCTACATCTCACTTGTCATTCATGGTAAATGCACCACATAAATGGTGCACTGATTCATACAATGTAAAAGATAAACCGTGAACCAAAAGCTGAGGTCACAATTAGACACTGGAAATAACTGTATAAATGTGAATTTACACTGGTTAAACTTCTTACCAGTAAAAATAATGCAAAAAAAATATTCTCGTAAAATGCAGCATATTGCATGTGGATTTTCATTCAGATAGTAGAGATCGTTTGCTTCTGTGACATTTCCTCTTTGCAGTGGATCATGGTCCTGATTTTAAGGACACAGAAAATTTTTATTATAGCCTAAAATTGCCTAAAATATACATATGAGCTTTATTATGGAAGGCAATGAGGAAAAGATTGAAATGGTTGTCTATGTAATTCCTAAAATATTAAGAAGGCTGCCTAATGCTTTCCATCTCCTTCAATAATTCATGGGTTAACCATATTTGCCAGCATTTATTGATGACCGCACCTTAGAAAGGATATTGAATGTGGTGTTTTTCATGGTGCCATGTTCTCTTTTAAGAATAAATGAAAAAATGGCGTGCACACAGACTTATTCCAAAGCGGAGGTGCAGACAGACAGGATTTGAGGATCCCACAGTCAATAGTGTCCAGTAACAAAGTCCCACACTCCTTCAGTTGTGTTTGCTATATTTATTTAGAAAAAAGGTGTAGCGGAGCAACATACAGATTGGCAACGTTTCGACCAAACCTTGGTCTTTATCAAGCCTGTTGCTAAAATTAAAACAAAACAAAATATCAGAAGAAATCAAAATATACAGTGTAATAGGGAGGGGATGAAAGGCCATCCTTCTCCTTAAAAGGGATATATACAAAGTTTACAAAGCTATTAGGACAACCGTCTAGGGGTAGCTACCCCTTCACTATATTAATCTATTTACAGCAGAGGAGAGATAAGTAGAGGAAGGAAACAGAGAAAAAGGCCCCATCTTTTTATCAATAAAGGAGAAGATGTGTTCATATACAGTATGATAGGAAATCTATAGAAACCCCACCTTTCCGTTTTTCTGGTGTGGTAAGAAGTATATGATTAGGTGCCTGCCAGGCAGCTGGTAACATAGCTGAGACATCGCCCTATGGGACTCCAACCGGGGTGCTATACAACTGTAACAGAGACACCATTACCTAGCCTGCCTATTTTCTCCATAGGTGACACACCACCTTTGTCCCTATAACTTGAGAAATACTTGAAATACACACAAGGTAATGAAAAATGTTGATAGAGCCTTTATACATAGGATATTGCTTATGTATTGGACCATAACCACATGACTACCTATATATGCAGGTTGATGTTACCAGCTGCCTGGCAGGCACCTAATCATATACTTCTTACCACACCAGAAAAACGGAAAGGTGGGGTTTCTATAGATTTCCTATCATACTGTATATGAACACATCGGCCGTACAAGGGGGCGTACACATCGCTGTTGCGTTGCTTGCTGATATCGCGCTGTGTAACATCTCCTATGCGATCTTGGAATTCTGCCCAGAAAAAGCGCACTCCCGCGCCGTTGTATCCTCTTGTATAGATCAGCAGTCATCTAAAAACTGCACTTATCCAATGTAATCACCCCTGCATTTAGCCACCCTTAGATCTAAATACCTTATACAGTTGTAGCCAAAAGTATTGACACCCCTGCAATTCTGTCAGATAATACTCAGTTTCTTCTTGAAAATGATTGCAATCACAAATTCTTTGGTATTATTATCTTCATTTAATTTGTCTTAAATGAAAAAACACAAAAGAGAATAAAGCAAAAAGCAAAACATTGATTATTTCACACAAAACTTCAAAAATGGGCCAGACAAAAGTATTGGGACCCTCAGCCTAATACTTGGTTGTACAACCTTTAGCCAAAATAACTGATCAACCGCTTCCGGTAACCATCAATGAGCTTCTTACAATGCTCTGCCGGAATTTTAGACCATTCTTCTTTGGCAAACTGCTCCAGGTCCCTAATATTTGAAGAGTGCCTTCTCCAAACTGCCATTTTTAGATCTCTCCACAGGTGTTCTATGGGATTCAGGTCTGGACTCATTGCTGGCCACCTTAGGAGTCTCCAGTGCTTTCTCTCAAACCATTTTCTAGTGCTTTTTGAAGTGTGTTTTGGGTCATTGTCCTGCTGGAAGACCCATGACCTCTGAGGGAGACCCAGCTTTCTCACACTGGGCCCTAAATTATGCTGCAAAATTTGTTGGTAGTCTTCAGACTTCATAATGCCATGCACACCGTCTAGCAGTCCATTGCCAGAGGCAGCAAAGCAACCCCAAAACATCAGGGAACCTCCTCCATGTTTGACTGTAGGGACCATGTTCTTTTCTTTGAATGCCTCTTTTTTTCTCCTGTAAACTCTATGTTGATGCCTTTGCCCATAAAGCTCTACTTATGTCTCATCTGACCAGAGAACATTCTTCCAAAACGTTTTAGGCTTTCTCAGGTAAGTTTTGGCAATCTCCAGCCTGCCTTATGTATGTCTCAGGGTAAGATGTGGGGTCTTCCTGGGTATCCTACCATACAGTCCCTTTTCATTCAGATGCCGACGGATAGTACGGGTTGACACTGTTGTACCCTCAGACTGCAGGGCAGCTTGAACTTGTTTGGATGTTAGTCGAGGTTCTTTATCCATCATCCGCACAATCTTGCGTTTAAATCTCTCATTAATTTTTCTTTTCCGTCCACATCCAGGGAGGTTATCCACAGTGCCATGGGCTTTAAACTTTTTGATGACACTGCGCACGGTAGACACAGGAACATTCAGGTCTTTGGAGATGGACTTGTAGCCTTGAGATTGCTCATGCTTCCTCACAATTTGGTTTCTCAAGTCCTCAGACAGTTCTTTGGTCTTCTTTCTTTTCTCCATGCTCAATGTGGTACACACAAGGACACAGGACAGAGGTTGAGTCAACTTTAATCCATGTCAACTGGCTGCAAGTGTGATTTAGTTATTGCCAACACCTGTTAGGTGCCACAGGTAAGTTACAGGTGCTGTTAATTACACAAATTAGAGAAGCATCACATGATTTTTCTAACAGTACCAATACTTTTTTCCACCCCCTTTTTTATGTTTGGTGTGGAATTAGATCCAATTTGGCTTTAGGACAATTCTTTTTGTTTTTTCACTGAAGACAAATTAAATGAAGATAATAATACCAAAGAATTTGTGATTGCAATCATTTTCAGGAAGAAACTGAGTATTATCTGACAGAATTGCAGGCGTGTCAATACTTTTGGCCACAACTGTAAGTTCTGATGCCATGATGTTTTCACAAAATCACCGAATAGGACATAAAATTCAGAAAAAAACTCACCAAATATCCATTACACGTAGCAAGAGCCTGCCAGCTCCACTGAGAGGTAACACAAGTGTCTGAACACTGGTGCTCAATCTTTTGCAAACTAAGCAATGGGGGCGGTTGTAGCACCTGCGACCATCCATGCTAACAGGGAGGTGATTGGTGGTATATGTAGACACAAGGTTACCATTGGGCATAAGTCACAATGGTATATATGATGCATAGTGTCAAAGCCACGCCAAGGGCCCTCACGCTTTGTTTTGCAAAAAATCACCGAATAGGACATAAAATTCAGAAAAAACTCATCAAAAATCAGCTATGTCAAATTTCAATTGCACCTAGCCGGAGGCCGCCAGTTCCACTGAGAGGTAACACAAGTGTCTGAACACCGATGTTCAATCTCCTGCAAGCTAAGCAATAGGGGCGATAGTAGCACCTGCGACCATCTGGGGAGCGTCTGACATTTGTGATGCAGGTATATGGTGCGAAGCAGCCCGCCTGATCTAATAGCATGGGCGTGACCAATAGGCTGACATTATGCATCATATATACCATTGTGACTGATGCCCAATGGTAACCTTGTGTCTACATATACCACCAATCACCTCCCTGTTAGCATGGATGGTCGCAGGTGCTACAACTGCCCCCATTGCTTAGGTTGCAGGAGATTGAGCACCAGTGTTCAGACAGTTGTGCTAACTCTCAGTGGAGCTGGCAGCCTCCTGCTAGGTGCAATAGATATTTGACATGACTGATTTTTGGTGAGTTTTTTTCTGAATTTTATGTCCTATTTGTTGATTTTTTGCAAAACAAACAAACATATGGCTGGGAAACATACGGTTAGGACTCATAAGCGTGGGTTATGAGCTTACAAATTATGTCGAAAATATCCCCTAACACCTCACATCTTCGTCTTTAGTGTTTATTGCACCTTTTTATCTCTTGCAGTTTGTGGCTGAGCCCTCTGGGGGGGCGTCTGACATTTGTGATGCAGGTATATGGTGCAGAGCAGCCCGCCTGATCTAATAGCATGGGCGTGACCAATAGGATGCAGTCTGAAACTATGCATCATATATACCATTGTGACTGACGCCCAATGATAACATTGTGTCTACATATACCACCAATCATCTCCCTGTTAGCATGGATGGCCGCAGGTGCTACAACAGCCCTCATCGCTTAGGTTGCAGGAGGTTGACCCCCGGTGTTTAGACACTTGTGTTACCTCTCAGTGGAGCTGGCAGCCTCCTGCTAGGTGCAATGGATTGACATGATTGATTTTTGGTGAGTTTTTTTCATGATGTTTTCATATCCACAGCTCATCTGTGCAGACCTCTTCTACACTCTTGCAGCACATCCTGACATTGTGCCCTTAAAAGTAACAGTGTCATTGTAAGGCTTACGTCACAATGCATTGTAAGCACTTACGTTAACCGGATCCAGTAATTGCAAAGGGAATTGTGCAGGAACGCACACCGTTAACGTCAGGGGCTGCCTGGGAACGCTACTCCATAGTAAGCCGCTTTTTACCATGGATGCAGCCACACAGGAAGCCCCAGGAACTGGCTTTTGCCGGGCGCACTGGAAAATGTTGCTGACAATGCTTTCCTGTGCGCCCGGCAAAATCGCAGTTACTGGGGCTACATGTGTGGCTGCATCCATGGTAAACAGCGGGTTACTATGGAGCAGCGTTCACAGGCAGCCCCCGACATTAACGGTGTGTGTTCCTGTACACTTTCCTCTGCAGTTACTGGATCCAGTTAATGTAACTGCTGGGCTAAGTGTGACCCTAACCTAATACTGCCTGATTAAAAATAACTGGCCCTAACTGTAATCCCTACACAAAAAAATGACCTCACACCATTCCCCCTTATATACCATGACCACCACACCGTTTCCCCTTATATACCATGATCATCACGCCGTCCCCCTTATGAGTTATATCCACCACACCCTCCTCACTTAGGAACTATGATCTGCACACTGTCTATACCCAATGCTACCCCCTCTTTGAACTGTCTCCCTCACATTAGACTTCTCCATACCGAGCCTACCCCACACTGCCCCCTTGCTATTCTGATCCCAAGCTACACTTTTTCTCCATACACAAAGGTTCATTTGTATCAGCGGCTTATAGAAGCTAAAACAAATGAATACAGAGACATCACCCTCCCCCCCCCCCCCCCCCCCCCCACAAAGGCTCTGGTTTCCATTTCTGGAGGAGGGAATATTTAAAAGGGGAGGCACCGGGGGTCTTGTACTGAGGGCCGCAGATTGTGGTGGGAAACCTGCCACCCTAGGTACCAGACCCCCGATGCCTTGTGATAAATACGGCCCTGGTTGTATCTCACCTAAGATTAAAATCTGCTTTGTATCAAACTTTACATACAGAAATCTGCAGACAAGAATTACTCAGCAGGCAAATTGTTGCAGTATGGAGATTATTTATGAGACGGGGGCCTAAACAATGAAACAAACCAATTATTAGTGATTTATAACGACCAAACGATGCAGTGAAGGCTCACCACCAAAGACATCATCCGCTTAATGGTGGAATGTCGAGAACGAAATGTCAGAAATCAAAAGAAGAAAGAAAATGAGAAACTCCCTGGGAAATCTCATTTTGTAAGGCGCAGCATGCAGTCTATGGTAATAAATATCATATATGTTAATATTAGGGAACAGAGTCATTTATTATACATAGAGGAACACTAACAGGGTTGTATTTCTGAAGCTATTTTCTAAGCAAACTAAATATTCCTGTTAGAAGGTTGTCTATAAATGTACTAAAATTATAGTTTTACTTTAATACCTGTCATCGTCGGTATTAGAGAATTGGTTTGCAGGGTACTGGTTTATAGAGGACATTTTTAAAATTAATTTAAACTTCATATTTCTGTAATTTAGCCTTATTAATTAGATCTAGTCTAGATCTTTTGTTCTCCTCCCAGAAAGGACTTCTGCTCCTGATAATTCTTCCCTCATCTCAGTGTTAGAAATAGCAGCAGGGAGTGGGTAGTGGTGTCATTGGAGAGGAAAGAATATCTTGTAGGGCACAGTGGGAAACTTAGTGGAATTTTATTATTTGAAGGTACAGTTACCACTATCATTCAGTGGGAAAAATAAGTATTTGATACACTGCTGATTTTATGCATTTTACCACTTACAAAAAATGGGGAGGTCTGTAATTTTTATTGCAGGTACACTTCAATTGTGAAAGACAGAATCTAAAAAAATCCAGAAAATCACATTGTATGATTTTTACATAATTAATTATAATTTTGTTGCATGAAATAAGTATTCGATATAATAGAAAAACAGAACTTAACATTTGGTACAGAAACCTTTGTTTGCAATTACCCAGGACAGATTTGTCCTGTAATTCTTGACCAAGTTTGCACACACTGCAGAAGGGATTTTGTCCCACTCCTCCATACATATCTTCTCCAGATCTTTCAGATTTCGGGGCAGTCGATGGGCAACACTGAGTTTCAGCTCCCTCCAAAAATGTTTTATTGAGTTCAGGTCTGGAGACTGGTTAGGCCACTCAAGGACCTTGAAATGCCTATTACGGAGCCACAACTTAGTTGCCCTGGCTGTGTGTTTCAGGTCATTTTCATGCTGGAAGACTCAGCCACAACCTATCTTCAGTGCTCTTACTGAGCGGAGGAGCTTGGTGGCCAAAAATCTCATGATACATGACCCCATCCATCTTTCCTTCATTACGATGAAGTCATCCTGACACCTTTGCAGAAAAGCACCCCCAAAGTAGGATGTTTCCACCCCATGAATCACGGTTGGGATGGTGTTCTTGGGATTGTTCTCCTCTTTCTTTTGCCTCTAAACACAACAAGTGGAGTTGTTACCAAAACGTTTTGTTTTGGTCTCATCTGACCACATGAATTTCTCCCATGCCCCTATGGATCATCCAGATGGTCACTGGCAAACATCAGGCATCAGCAGGACGACCTTGCATGCCCTGCAGGATGTTAATCCATGACAGCAAAGTTACTAATGTTAATCTTTGAGACTGTGGTCCCAGCTCTCTTCAGGTCATTAACCAGGTCCTCCCATGTAATTCTAAGCTGATTCCTGACCTTTCTAAAAAATCATCCTTACCCCTCAAGACGAGATGTAGCATGGATCCCCAGACCAAGGAAGATTAACAGTCATCTTGTGTTTCTACCATTTTATTATAATCGTGCCATACATTTGCTGCCTTCTCACCAAGCTGCTGTATATTGTCCTGTAGCCTATCCCAGCCTCATTGCAGGTCTAATATTTTGTCCCTGGTGTCCTTATGTGGCGTCCTGCAGAATTAGGCATCACAATTATCTGTAAACTCTGGTGGTGTGCAAAATCAGCTCTCTAGCCATTTCTATACATGCAGATGTGACTAGTGCTTTGATTTTGGCCATGATGCAAAAGTTGGAGTGTGATTGAGTGTGTGGACAGGAGTCTTTTATACAAATAGTTCAGACAGGTGCAGTTAATATAGTTCATAGAGGTAAAGAGTGCAGAGTAAAGGTACCGTTACACACAGAGATATCTGTGCAGACATTGCTTGCAACTCACTGGTTGCAGTGAAATCATGGACACATTGTTCCATTTCGTACATGGCAACAAAATGGAACAATGTGTCCATGATTTCACTGCAACCAGTGAGTTGCAATCAATGTCTGCACAGATATCTCTGTGTGTAACGGTACCTTAAGAGGCTTCTTAAAGAAAAACTAACAGGTCTGTGAGAACACGAATTCTCGCTGGTTGGTCGGTGATGAAATATTTTCTTCATGCAATAAAATGCTATTTAATTATTTAAAAATCATACAATTTGATTTTTTAGATTTTGCCTCTCACAGTTGAAGTGTGGTCATGAGATAAATTACAGGCCTCTCCATTATGTGTAGGTGGAAAAATTTGCAAAGTCTGCAGTGTATCAAATACTTATTTTCCCCACAAAATAAAAAGTTTATCTAGCTCACCATTGAGTGAATGAAGTTTATCTAACTCACCATGAATCCAGGAAGGAGCTTCCAAGGGCGGTGCAGGGAAAGGATTGAGTGGTTCCAACTGAAACATTTAGGAGAAATATCGAGCAAACTCATCCTCAAAGTAAGTAAATATTAAAAGTCCATTTTATTAAGTAAATCACTAAAACATGATATGTGATTACAATTCAATGGCAAAAGAAGCCATATTGGTGCAGTGACGCGTTTCAAACATAGCTCTTCCTCATACTGCTTCATGCATACTACAGAGAAGGAGAGGATAAACTGGGCATAATGGAAACCAGAGGCTTATCTTCCGGGCAACACACACCCCATAGGCCGGAAGATAGAAGATATAGAAGATAATTTTTCCAAAATGACCCATCAACCAGGAGGCATACAGGTTTGACTCATTTCAGCTCTATGCTACCTGTGTGCCCATATTAATAACTAAGAAATCTCAAAGGGTGACAGATTGTCTTTAAAACATCTCAATTTAGTAACATGGCTTTTAACCCTGTGATTTCAATAATTCAATGGTGTTGAAATATCAATTTTCTGAAGTTTAAAAAAACATTCAAACTCAATTCACTCTGCTCCCACGATGAGCATTGAAGTACTCATTCTTCTTGCAGTGGTAACATGGCGCATTGGGCTCAATGCTGTGATATCATCGTTCTGCTTCACTTCTGCAAACCTTTATGCTCTTATAGGCCACAAGCTTTCAGCAGCCTGAGACTTACTATGCCTAGTGATGGAGAAGGTTTCCAGGGTCATACTGCTCTTCCACAGTGTTTAGCTGTATCCCATTATAATGTAGATACAGTTAAAAACAGTGCTTGCCTGGGTGTTCGTGTAGGCCCTCCTTCTCTTTAGGTCGATGTTATAACCCTGTGTTCCCTCCATTGTTACGCTCCTGATCAGATGAAAGACAAATGTTTTCTTATTTCTTATATGTTTTCTTTCCTTCCTGTGTCTTCCCTGAAGGAAGGAAAGTCCTGAATTACACGTCGCCACATCGTGGTCTTTTCAAGGCAACAGGCACAATTGTGTCCGATGCCTGCCGGTGTCTACCTTCCTGTGGCCGCGTGTAAAGGGAGCATAAGGGTGCGTGCACACGATCAGTGTACGCAGCGTTTTGGACGCAGCGTCTTGCTGCTGCGTCCAAAATGCTACGTAGTACAGTATAAGCATAGTGGATGGGATTTCAAGAAATCTTATCCTCACTATGTGTAACCCGCCCGCAGAGTCTTTGGAGCTGCGGTGCGGGTTGCCGGCATTCCGCTCCTCCGCTGCATGTGCATTTCATGCTGCGGAGTCGGAATCGGCTCCCATCGGGTGACTGCAGGGAGAAGCCGCACCGCACCCACCGCACATGGTGAGTACAGGGCGGCTGCGGTCTCCATGCGGCCACCCGCGGCTTCACTCAGGTCCGGAGGAGCTGCGTCCAACACGCAGCTCCTCCGGACCGTGTGCACGCACCCTAAAGCTTAAAAGTCGGTATTGTCGGCCTTTATTGACCTGGCCTGTTGTCCTGTAGGTAAAAGGATGCCTAAAAAAAAAAGACCTTGATTGGGTTGCAACTCAATATGCTAAAAGCATGGACACCAGAGGAGTGGCAAATGTAAGATTTAACAAATACTGCATAGGAAGAAAGGGATGGATTGAAAGATTGAAAGATTGAAAGGAGAGAGAATAGCAATGGAGAATGGAGGAGGGAGGGGGAGGGAAGCTGGCTCATACGACGTAGTTTAAATGGAGAGACCCTTTTTTTTCTTGGACAGGACAAAAAAAATCCACTTAAAAGCTTGATTTTACCTAAATTTACTTACCGTATATACTCGTGTATAAGCCGACCCGTGTATAAGCCGACCCCCCTACTTTTGCCCCAAAAATCTGGAAAAACCTATTGACTCGTGTATAAGCCGAGGGTGGACCCCAGCACAGGTATACATCCCCAGCAGTGTGGTATACAGGCCTCCCCAGTGGTAGTATACAGCAGCCCCAATGGTAGTATCCAGATTCCCCAGCAGCCCCAGTGGTAGTATACAGATTCCCCAGCAGCCCCAGTGGTAGTATACAGATTCCTCAGCAGCCCCAGTGGTAGTATACAGATTCCCCAGCAGCCCCAGTGGTAGTATACAGGAGCCCCAGCAGCCCCAGTGGTAGTATACAGGAGCCCCAGCAGCCCCAGTGGTAGTATACAGCAGCCCCAGTGGTATACAGCAGGCCCCCAGGGGTACATATAGCAGCCCCCAGGGGGTACCCAGCAGCCCCCTGGGGGTACCCAGGAGCCCCCTGGGGGTACCAACAGCCCCCAGGGGGTACCCAGCAGCCCCCTGGGGGTACCAGCAGCCCCCTGGGGGTACCAACAGCCCCCAGGGGGTACCCAGCAGCCCCCTGGGGGTACCAACAGCCCCCTGGGGTACCAACAGCCCCCTGGGGGTACCAACAGCCCCCAGGGGGTACCAACAGCCCCCTGGGGGTACCAACAGCCCCCAGGGGGTACCCAGCAGCCCCCTGGGGGTACCAACAGCCCCCAAAAGCTGGCACTGTCCCCCCTTGTAAGGGCCCCCCCCGCTGCTTATACATTACCATCCCGGTGTTCTGATCGGCGCCGCTCCTCGGTGCTGCGTCTTCATCCTCCCGTCCGCGCTGGCTGCATCCGGGATCTCCGGCGGTCGCGCGATGACGTCATATCGCTGCGACAGCCGGAGATCCTGGATGCAGCCAGCGCGGACGGGAGGATGAAGACGCACCGAGGAGCTGCGCCGATCAGAACACCGGGATGGTAATGTATAAGCAGCGGGGGGGGGCCCTTACAAGGGGGGACAGTGCCAGCTTTTGGGGGGCTATATGAACTGCTTCCCCTGCCGCTGATTGACAGGGGGAAGCAGTGCATATATAATGAGCGGCCCCACGTGACGGGGCCGCTCATACAGCAGCCTCCCCCGCCTCCTCCAGCCTCCACAGACCCCACCACAGCAGCCTATATACCGTATAGACCCGTGTATAAGCCGAGGGGGGGACTTTTCAGCCCAAATTTTGGGCTGAAAAACTCGGCTTATGCACGAGTATATACGGTACCTGTTTTCTATGCTCCCTATCAATGTACCTGATGTCTTTCTTGCAAAGATCAACTCCCTATTTCTCAACTATATATGGAAAAACACCGAACCCCACATAAATTCACGCACACTGACACTACCAAGAAAAAAAGGGGGAATGGGCGCCCCTGATATTAGGTCCTATTATTTTGCAGCAGTACTAACATGTACAGTTGATATAATTTGAAGCCCCCAAAATAAGCCATGAGTCACAACAGAAAACAAGATCTCAATGCACCAGCTTAGACCTCTGCTACTGACTTACACCGCAGGATGTCCATATCCTGTCCAAAATAACCCACTCACTCGGATGATGCTTAAGGTGCTGTCCAAAATTCATACCGCTCTGATCTCCCCCTCCACCCCATTCTAACACTTTATGACATCCTAATGAGGCCCATGTCATTCTCTAAACTAGAGGAAGAACATAGCCAACGGCTAAAAAATACCTCTACAGACCGGATAGTACCTGATGGAGCATCCTCTCACTACCAGAAATTCAAAAACTCCCCGGGTCCCTTGACTTTTAATTTTCTTCAATATAACTCCCTAAAGATTATGGTTACGCAAGATACATTACTGCTACCACTTAACCTGTAAACTCACACAATATGAAACTTTCTGTGCTAAAGAGTCTAAACCTACCAAAGTCCTTTCTACAATATGTCAGGCTTTCCTAGCGAACGATCTTTGCCTAAAAAGAGCATACATTACCCGGTGGAAGAAGGATATAGGTTATCAATTCACACAATTGTAAATCCTTCACATCTATGCATTCTCGCACCGCCCAACGAGTTGCGTTAAAACACAAGAAAATTCCTTTAAAATAGTATCCTGGTACTGCACTGCTGCAGTAATGGAGCTGGTGGGCCACTGCACAGACTAAGTGTTGGAGGTGTGAAAAAGAAGATGGAAACACTCCCCCATCTTTTAATTCCATTTCCTACCAGATGGTGTCGCTGAAAGAGTTCAATCACTCTATGACCTGTGAGCTGTGTTGCAGTTTCTGTTGGAGTTTTCAGAAGAGATCTTTCCCCTTGGAGTTGCTGTTCCTATCCCAATTCTTGGGTGGAGTTGATGTGACTATTCTCGTCCCTGGATGGAGGTGATAGGGTCATAGCCCAGGGCTGGAGGAGTGCAAGGTTGGCGGCCCAGACATCTTTACCTTTAGAGGTATCTCTGTGAACAAGGTAAGCTAGGGAACCACAGTCTAAGGGTCAGACTAGCTTCCCTGATTCACTTAACACATCTCTGCCTTCCTGTTTCTATACCCTTTGTCCGTTTCTACCACTCGTGAAACCCAATGTATTTTCTATGTGTATAGGAATGTTATCTTAAAATATCTAGGTCTAACACACTATAACAAAGCTATCTATTAACTCAATTACCCTATCATGATGGTTTGGTATTTTTACTCACCAGTGGGCCAAATTTAAGCACTCCTTCCTTACAGGGTACAGACTATCTGGCACCACAAATGTGGCACCACAAGAGGAGGAGATCAAGCACCGGGCAAGGCAAAACTTATCTGCCAGGGTTGATGTTTCAGTCATCATGGCAAAAATGATTACCAGTTTTCCCTTGTCCTAAACTATGGCTGGCTTGAGTGTAATATGTAAAACATGTTAATGTGGTTATCTGAAATATACAATATTTCCCTCAGTCTCAGTTGCTTTATTGGTTTATGATTGCATTTCTTGTACAACACTTTAACTGTTTGTATGTTACATCCATCATATACCAATCACACCATCCATCAATTATGGAGAATTACCAGAATTTATCATGACGATCAATAAGAGATTCATCTGTAGGCTCACATTGCAGTTATGTGACCTTGTATCAGGTCCTAAACTGTAACAGATGTATAATTATATTGTATGGCTTTACATTTCTCAAGGGACCCAAGAATATGAAGGACTGAACTGAAAACTGAGAAAATAAACAGAAGTAGTTAGTGAGGCTTTATTTAATTTTGGACTTTAAAATGTCCAAAAAATATCAAATAAAATTGTGATAAACATATTAAATGGACACGAGTAAATGGAATTGTAACCTTTTAAGATTTGCTGGGATGTCCAAAATGTACCTAAGAAGAAGATTCTAATATTTTTAGACTAATTTTGTCACAAGCCTCAAAACGTCATCATAATAATGCAGTTGATCACTGAGCAGAATTAGGATTGCTGCTGTGAATGAGATCAGAGATGCAAATTGCATCTTCAAAGAGGAAGAGGACTTTAACTCTAGCACCACCTACTGGAAATAGCAATCCTAAAAGTCAAAATCGACCCTTTAACGAGCCTCATCATATGACTAAAGCCTGGGTTAAACACTTCAAAGGTTGAACGATCCGACCAACGTTCCGACTTGACCTACATCGCTTGAACGTCGTTCAATGATCACTAGTGAGGTTTCACACGTACAGATATCTTTAACGATGCAGCAACGATTCCGTGACAAGCGAACGATACTTGCGGTCATTTGATCGGCTACGTCCTTCAGTTCTGAATAGGCGAGGTCGTTAACGACTTCGTTATCAAGGTGTCACACACACCGATGTTGCAGGTTGGACAGACGATCATCGGTTGGTTTAAGGTCCTGATCACAATCCTCCGATAAACAATCAGCCGACTTATCGTTGATCGTTTCTACTTGTCACACGCAACGACGTCGTTACGACGTCGTTGCTCCACCCAAAAAGCCGTGACGTACAAACAATATCGTAGTGTGTAACGGGCCCTTAAGGATAAAAGCCAAACCAGAATCTTAATTTGCAGATAAGCATTCAACTTCCTACAATTAAAAAAAGGCATCAACAGCTGCATCCTGAAAGAAAGCATGTGGATTTACTGCAGTTTGGGATATGATTGCATTTTTTTTTTCCTGTTAAGGAAATGAGCCCCTGGGGTGCAGAGAAGATGCAGATCACCTGCACACCTGCATCTGGCAGAAGGAACGGAGGGGCTGCCGGACGTAAAAACAGGGGGCCGGCCCTGAACACAGCATGGTAGCTACAAGCCCGAACTGTTGAAACCGGAAACCATGAGATCCTAAAGGGGAACTGTGGCCGCAAACCTGGCACAACTCAGAGAAGGCAGCCATACTAAGGCACAGTACTGGGAAGCAGTAACACCAAATGCCTTTGGCTGTCAGTACCTGAGCTCTGTGTGTGGAGGCGCTGAGAAGGAGAGGCGAGATGAACTAGGAGCACTGAGAGTACCACCGGAGAAGAGAACACCGTAGGAGCAAGGAACACCAAAGGGATCTCGACGACACTGTCCCGTTTCTAGAGAAACCGATGAAACCGGGGAGTGGCCGAGGGAAGCACCCGGTGGCCTGGTTGAAACATTACAGTAAAGGTGCAGAACACCAACAGACATGTGTGAGACTCTTCTTAGTGGCAACCACCGGCTGCAAAGGCCGCATGAAATCCAGAGGTGCTGATGACCCAATTGACACCGGCCAAGGACACCAAACTCACCTCTCTACTCACTGTCCTGGGGAACTGCTCCGCCTGTGGGGAGCAAAGCCATCAAAGCTGCCGGTCATAGTCCCCAGAGTTTCTGCAGCAGCAGTGGCCAACCATAGCCGCACACCGAAGGTGGCGTCACGAATACCCATTTTCCTTTATTCCCCCTGTTATCTGAACTTTTAATTGACACCACCAGAGTCACGGAGCTGGGTGGCCACTTTGACATCCCCCAAAAAGAACTGTAGGAACTGGCCCGGTAACGAGTACCTCACGGCCCTGGAGTGGGCTTGTCATGCTATTCTTATCCAAATTTCTGATGGATTTCAAGCATTCAAGTCTATGGGATACAAAAAAATGTATCTCATGCTGATCATCTGTATTGTATCTGATTTTTATGGAGTGAGTCATGTGAGTTATGACCATAGGAAACTGCATTTGGTCATGTAAATTATATTAACTGCTGATGTAAAGAAAAAACCTCTGCAGTCTAATATCCGATCATAATGCACAATTCCATCTGATTTGGAGGTAGACATGGCCCACTTATCTGTTGGGTCCCCACAGATTGCACAAAAAGTATATCTGCCCCTGAGATGAGACTTGCATGGCATACAGATAGAATACTAATGATAGTGGGTGAAAGTCATCCATTGTATCATTAATGAAAATCAAATGATTTTTCATACATTTGTCTGATCATGGCCTGTAACCCAGCGGCGTAACTAGGCTTGACGGCGCCCGGGGCGCAGATCCATTATTGCGCCCCCCCCCAGAGCAGGTGAGGAAGGGGGGGGGGGGTGCTGTCAGTTTTTCAGCCCCGCCACCCCCCTGCTGCACCCGTGGTCGAGGACCGGGAAGGGGGGGGGGGGAAAGGGGTGTGTGCTTGCCTGCCGGTGTCAGCCCCGCCGGCCCTATTGTGCGCCCATGGTTGCACATCACACGCTTCCTGTATTACCTCACAATTCCGGGATGCTGCTGGAGTAGAAAGATGGCCGCCGAGGCATGTCCGGTGGGCAGTACCATTGCTCCCGGTCGGCAGGGGGTATTATAGTGCGGCGGGTGCAGACTCCTCCGGAAGTGCCGACCACTCGGGCCCCACATACAATCTGTGCAGGGCACATGTGATATACACACGGGAGGGGAGGTGCCGCCGGCGCCCCCCCGCTGAGTTGCGCCCGGGGCGAAATGTCCGGCTGCACCCCCCTAGATACGCCCCTGCTGTAACCCCTACATGATCTGCTAAGAATAGATCTCAGGTCTGACACAACTAGAGCAAGAATAGCAGCTGCAAACTGAGATCTGTATATTGATGGAATTGTATGGCAAATCTGAGAAAACAATCCATTTATTGCATCCCGGCAATTAAAGGTGTGAAATAATCGGTAAAAAGTCAATTCAAGTGTCATACAGTATACAAGACATTTGTAAAAATGACATCTATATTTCTGGACCCGTGTTTCAGTGAAGATTTTCCTTGCACACATTTAAATGAAGATTCAAAGCATTCCCGGTATGAGTGTATTTACCCTTAATATTGTGTCAGTAGTTGAAATGTTTCCATCAGCTCCTGAGTGACCACCACCAACATCAATAGACTGTTACCAGCGATAGTACCGGTATAAGCAACTGTCACCTTATTTTACCAATAAAAGATCACCTATTCAAACTTACAAACCGGTACTGTGTCATGAAAA
Source organism: Allobates femoralis (assembly GCA_033576535.1). Classification (NCBI taxonomy): domain Eukaryota; kingdom Metazoa; phylum Chordata; class Amphibia; order Anura; family Aromobatidae; genus Allobates; species Allobates femoralis. The sequence goes on along the minus strand of JARQOC010000003.1, from coordinate 796,052,122 downwards.
GAATCTTCAAAGCAACTGATATCCATAATGATGTGTTAATTCTATAACGAACACAACGTACTGGATCTTCTTTGGCCTTCAAAACCAGAGCAAATCATTGTGGTATTATGGTTGGGGATAAGGTTCAACAAGGTTCAAATCGCTCTGCAGGAATAGCAAAAGCCATCATTAACACCTAAACAGAAGAAAACAAGGTTAAAATGGGCTTAGGAAAAGCAATTGTGGATTGTGGATGACTGGATGAAAGTAATATTCAAAATCACGAATCTGCATTGGGCAAGGTGATGATGCTGGAACTTTTGTTTGGTGCCGTTCCAATGAGATTTATAAAGTTTACTACCTGAAGAGAACATGCTAATTTCCACAGTCATTGATGATATGGGGCTACATGTCAGGTAAAGGTACTGAGGAGATGGCTGTCATTACATCTTCAATAAATGTCCTGCTGATAGTTTCCTGCTACCGTAGGGTACTCAGTTGCAAAGTAGAAACTTGGCGAACCACAATGTCCAAATCAGCCAGTATGCTCTCTAGCCGTCCATGCATAGTATCAGGGGTCCCATGAGGTGCCATGAAAACATTTTACAGCTCTACTAGCCTGATCTGCGTACAAAAGACAGATTCATCAACTCATGCAACTTGCACCAAATTCTATAGCATCTATTGAAGATTTCAGCATAACTTTTCAGCACTCAATGTAGAAGAATGAATTGCTTTACTCTCGACATCCATCATTTTTATTTTCATCATTTCATCATCATCATCCTCATCATCCATCATCCATCATCCATGATTCATCATCTGGAGAATTTCATTAGACAACTGACACAAACAGCCCTGAGAGGTCGCACAATACAGTCTACAGGAACCACTACAAATATTAGAAAACTAAAACAATCCATATAGTGTCATCTGCTGTCTGATCTCAATAGTTTGTGTAGCATAAGCCTGCAGCTGTTGTGCTTGGTGATTTTGTGTTGGGCAGAGATACAGTTGTGGCACAGGGATTTTTAAAATAAATAGATACATATATAAATGTATATATTACATATACGGTAATTAAAATATTATCAAGCACAACTACACTTTGACGTATCTTAGGACAATCATGTAAGGCTTTAGGCTGCTTTCTAAAAGAAATGGAACATGACGTTAATTAAAAACCTCATTTTCCCTGTTGCCCATAACTCAAAGTCAACTCTACCATCTGCTCGGGTTGGATATGAGTGGGTCAGTGTGGAACCGCTGACTAGCAGCTCATCTGCCTGTTCATGTAATTATAAAATCTGTGTGTTAGCAAGCTAACAGATGGCAATCACGTCATAAGTCAGACAAAATTCTCGCTTCTGGCATAACAGGGTGAAGGATCTGTCCATTAAAAACCTGGAACAGCCAAGATTTTATTATCTGAGTTATCAAACTTAATGAACATGTCAACAAATTTTTGTATAAAACTCACACACTATGTTTTATCATGGCTCTGGGTGGCCTGTGGCTGCCAATCATGCAGGCATCAAGAGATTGTGATCTTATGTATTACATTTTGCTCTGATCTTACCTATCACAGGAATACTATACAATGCAATTGTAGAAAGGCAACTACACACACTGTGGAAAACTAGCATAGAATATGTGCCCCTTTCCTTGGATTATATGGAAATCATTTTCTTAAAAAAAAATAGCACCACAGGTGCAAAAAAAATTATTTCTCCACTTTTTAAAAAAAAATGAAAATAATTAGCTTTTCTGATATTCAGTAATAACACTTATGTCTGTTATGCTCAACTTGTAATCTCACTTCAGTGACAGCAGAGCTGGGTCTCATTACATCCAACACATGAGTTATCCAGAGCAGGTTACTCCTGTGTGAGACATAATAGCAGCTCTGATCTCACTGCAAAACCAATACAAATTGCTTGAGCACAACAGAGATGAGAGTGATTACTAACACACTCGGCAATCAAAGGAGGTTATAAAAGCTAAAGTACAACTACTGAGCAGTGTAGATGTGAATCCAGCACTGGGAGTGTAATAAACATTAGAAAGCAGCAACATTGCCTCTCTGTCTCTGCTTCTCTATCTTTAGGCTTTAAACAGATACAATCTAAGGCTGGTTTCACACTGTAGTTCTTTCCCTGATCAGCTTCCATCAGGTTTGTGTGCCAAAACCAGGAGTGTCTCCAAAACTCAGAACAGGTGTCAATCCTTCAATTATGCTCTAATGGGACAGAATGCCGAATTGCCCGCGCTGCCACCAGGAATCACCAGGAAACAAGGAGTTAACTGGGCAGATGTTTCTTTATTCTATCCTACGCGTTTCAGAGCCTCTATCCGAGCTCCTTCCTCAGGGAACATGTTCCCTGAGGAAGGAGCTCGGATAGAGGCTCTGAAACGCGTAGGATAGAATAAAGAAACATCTGCCCAGTTAACTCCTTGTTTCCTGGTGATTCCTGGTGGCAGCGCGGGCAATTCGGCATTCTGTCCCATTACAGCATTCCTGTTTCCACGGTTATCGTGAAGGTGCGGCCCTGCAGCAGCCATTCTCTACAAGCCATCTTACAGGCGATTATACCGGTTGTGGGTGACACAACTGAGCCAGGTGAGCAGTTCCTAATATACACCGCTACAACCCTTTGTTAAAAGGATAAGACCCTATGCGCATTTATCTCATGTTTACAGGTTAATCCTTCAATTATAGTTTTTCTCTCCAAGTTCCTCTCCTGGTTTTGGCAAACAAATCCTGATGGAAACTGATTAGGGAAAAACTGCAGTGAGAAACCAGCCTAAGGCCGGTTTCACACTACAGCAAGATCAGGTCCGGAACTGCCCAGTGTTCACACCGGACAGCCCCGGACCTGATTTGCAAACAGAACTGGAGGACAGATATGCCCTCCCATCCAGTTGCAGCCAAATTCCTCTGATTTCAGCCACAGCTGCTAAAATGTCAAGATTGTGGCTAGCAGGGAGCTGGACCCCCATGTTAGGGGGTGCTGGATCTCATCGGATCCGGGAGGATCCGATTTTGTCCGACTTTTGTCCCAGACACAAAAACGTTGCTTGCAACGTTTTTGTGTTCGGGAGAAAAATCAGAATTGTCCCAGATCCTCCCGGATAGATGGAAACCGGATGGCTCATAGCTGCCATCCGGCTCTATAGGGCTGCATTGCAGAAAAATTGGGTCCGAGACTGTCAGGTTTACACCAGAGAGCCCCGGACCTCATCTTGCCGTGGTGTGAAACCGGCCTAATAGTGTGTATACATAGCTACGTATACAAGACCCTTTGTGCATAATCAGCATCTGTATGACTGAGGAAATGTACTTTGAATGTCCCATTTGCTGTTTGTAAATGACTGAGTAACAATGTTGCAGTTCTCTAGTAATATTCTGATTTAAGGACATCATATTTTGCAAGGATATACTGTATCATCAGAAGCTATTATAAATCATCTTCTTGGGGTGCTTTCACATTACGTTTTTTGAGGATCTGTTGCTGTCCGTTGTAAAACGGACAGCCACAGATCCGATTTGGCCCCCATGTTATCCTATGGGGATCGGATCGGATTTGGCCTAACTGCCATCCGATTTTGTCGGATTTGATTTGTTTCTGATTCTTTGCTGTACCCAAAATCGGAGACTGCTCCGATTTTGGCCACAGCCAGAAATCGGACACAAATCGGATCCCACAAAATCGAATGGCAATTAGACCAAATTTGATCCGCTCCTCGGCCTTTAACATGGGGCCTATGGAGCACGGGTCCGAGAAAACACAGGATCGTTCCTTGGACCCGATTTTAGTGTACAGTCATGGCCAAATTTTTGAGAATGATACAAATATTAATTTTAACAAAGTCTACTGCTTCAGTTTTTCTAATGGCAATTTGCATATACTCCAGAATGTCATAAAGAGTGATCAGCTTAACAGCAATTACTTGCTAAGTCAATATTTGCCTAGAAAATGAACTTTAACCCCCAAAATACATTTCAACATCATTGCAGTCCTGCCTTAAAAGGAGCAGCTAACATCGTTTTAGTGATTGTTCCATTAACACAGGTGTGGATGTTGATGAGGACAGGGCTGGCGAACAATCAGTCATAATTAAGTAAGAATGACACCACTGGACACTTTAAAATGAGGCTGGTGCTTGGTATCATTGTTTCTCTTCCGTTAACCATGGTTATCTCTAAAGAAACACGTGCAGCCATCATTGCACTGCACAAAAATGGCCTAACAGGGAAGAGTATCGCAGCTAGAAAGATTGTACCTCAGTCAACAATCTATCGCATCATCAAGAACTTCAAGGAGAGAGCTTCCATTGTTGTCAAAAAGGCTCCAGGGCGCCCAAGAAAGACCAGCAAGTGCCAGGACCGTATCTTAAAACTGTTTCAGCTGCGGGATCGGACTACCATCAGTGCCGAGCTTGCTCAGGAATGGCAGCAGGCTGGTGTGAGTGCTTCTGCACGCACTGTGAGGTGGAGACTCTTTGAGCCAGGCCTGGTTTCAAGGAGGGCAGTAAAGAAGCCACTTCTCTCCAGAAAAAACATCAGGGACTGACTGATATTCTGCAAAAGGTGCAGGGAGTGGACTGCTGAGGACTGGGGTAAAGTCATTTTCTCTGATGAATACCCTTTTCGATTGTTTGGGACATCTGGAAAACAGCTTATTCGGAGAAGAAGAGGTGAGCGCTACCACCAGTTTTGTCTCATGCCAACTGTTAAGCATCCTGAAACCATTCATGTGTGGGGTTGCTTCTCAGCCAAGGGAATCGGCTCACTCACAGTCTTGCCTAAAAACACAGCCATGAATAAAGAATGGTACCAGAATGTCCTCCAAGAGAAACTTTTCCCAACCGTCCAAGAGCAGTTTGGCGCCCAACGAATGCCTTTTCCAGCATGATGGAGCACCTTGCCATAAAGCAAAGGTGATAACTAAATGGCTCAGGGAACAAAACATAGAGATTTTGGGTCCATAGCCTGGAAACTCCCCAGATCTTAATCCCATTGAGAACTCGTGGTCAATCATCAAGAGACGGGTGGACAAACAAAAACCAACAAATTCTGGCAAAATGCAAGCATTGATTATGCAAGAATGGGCTATCAGTCAGGATTTGGTCCAGAAGTTGATTGAGAGCAGCCAGGGAGAATTGCAGAGGTCCTGAAGAAGAAGGGTCAACACTGCAAATATTCACTTGCTGCATTAACTCATTCTAACTGTCAATATAACCTTTTGGTGTCATAATATGATTGCAATTATATTTCTGTATGTGATATAAACATCAGACAAACACAAATAAAAACCAGAGGGCAGCAGATCATGTGAAAATATAATTTGGTGTCATTCTCAAAACGTTTGGCCATGACTGTACTGTATGCTCACTACACTAAAATTGCTCCTTACTATCTAATTTCACTTCTGCAATGTATATACATACATTGCAGAAGTGAAATTTAGTTAAAGAAAGGGTTAAAAATAAATAAAACCCATGCTCACCTCTCCGACGGTGTCCCGTGCTGTCTCGATCGCTTCTGGGACTGAAGGACCTATGGTTGCCTGGCAACCTAATGAGCTGAGCGGTCATGTGACCGATCAGCTGATTGGGTTGTCACATGACTGCACGGTTTAAATCTCCCGCCCGCCAAAATCGACCGGCGAGCGGGAGATTTAAACCGCGTAGCCATGTGAAAACCCAACCATCTGATCGGTCACATGACCGCTCAGCTGATCGGGTTGTCACATGACCGAGCGGTTTAAATCTCCCGCCCGCAAAAATTGACTGGCAGGCGGGAGATTTAAACCACGTGGTTGTGTGACAACCCGATCAGCTGATCAGTCACATGACCACTCAGCTGATAGGGTTGCCAGGCAACCACAGGTCCTTCAGTCTCAGGAGCGAGCGAGACAGCGCAGGACACCGTCGGAGAGGTGAGCATGGTTTTTTTTTATTTTTAAACCTTTGTTCACTCCCGCAATGTACATACATATACACTGCACGAGTGAAAGTGCCCGGCTTGCCTGCGCTTTGCAGGCTCAGGCTTTCTGTGTCGGGGTCCGTGACAATCACAGACCCGGACACAGAAATAGCATCTGGAGGTCACCTCCGATGCTTTCCTTTCCTGCCCGTGGGATCCTACAAAAAGTAGGATCCCACAGACCGGGAAAAAAGCGAGATATGAAAGCAGCCTTAGTACCTAACTGCCTCCAGCACCTACTCATTGGGTAAATGTATGTACCTTCATTGAAGTGCAAGAAGTAGAAGGTACAGTACAGACCAAACGTTTGGACACACCTTCTCATTCAAAGAGTTTTCTTTATTTTCATGACTATAAAAATAGTAGATTCACACTGAGGCATCAAAACTATGAATTAACACATGTGGAATTAGTTACTTAACAAAAAAGTGTGAAACTTTGGTGACAGTGTTGGGGATTTATTCAGAATTGAAGGCATACTGAACCAGCATGGCTACCACAGCATCTTGCAGCGGCATGCTATTCCATCCAGATTGCGTTTAGTTGGACCATCATTTATTTTTTAACAGGACAATGACCCCAAACACACCTCCAGGCTGTGTAAGGGCTATTTGACCAAGATGGAGAGTGATGGGGTGCTACGCCAGATGACCTGGCCTCCACAGTCACCAGACCTGAACCTAATCGAGATGGTTTGGGGTAAGCTGGACTGCAGAGTGAAGGCAAAAGGGCCAACAAGTGCTAAGCATCTCTGGGAACTCCTTCAAGACTGTTGGAAGACCATTTCCGGTATCTACCTCTTGAAGCTCATCAAGAGAATGACAAGAGTGTACAAAGCAGTAATCAAAGCAAAGGTGGCTACTTTGAAGAGCCTAGAATATAAGACATATTTTCAGTTGTTTCACACTTTTTTGTTAAGTATATAATTCCACATGTGTTAATTCATAGTTTTGATGCCTTCAGTGTGAATCTACAATTTTCATAGTCATGAAAATAAAGAAAACTCTTTGAATGAGAAGGTGTGTCCAAACTTTTGGTCTGTACTTTACATATGCATGAGTATGTATCAACCACTGGCTGTATGATTGCAAACAACTACAGTATGTTTGACTCTGAAACACTGCAGCCTTTCAGAGAAGAACATACCAGTGCATCTTAACTATACACTTCAGCCCCTGACCTTACCCCTGCGGTATTAAAGAACACCAATGACTGTCTGGCTGCAGTTTCCAATATCATGTCCACTCTCTATTTGAAACTAAACCTTTCCAAAACTGAACTTCTTCTGCTCCCCCCATCCACTAACCTCCCTAAATCGGACATCTCTCTCTCAGTTTGCGGCACCACGATAACGCCTAGGCAGCAGGCTCGTTGTCTGGGTGTTATGTTTGACACCAATCTCTCCTTCTCCTTCCACACACAATGTCTCGTCCGCTCCTGTCGCTTACACCTGAAGAATATCTCTAGAGTCCGCCCTTTCTCACCATGGAAACAACAAAAACCCTCACCGTGGCCCTAATCCATTCCCGCCTTGACTATTGCAATTCTCTATTAAGTGGCCTCCCCCTCACCAGACTTTCTCCTCTCCAGTCCATCCTTAATGCAGCAGCCAGGATCACCCATCTGGCCAATCGTTACTCAGATGCCTCTGCTCTCTGCCAGTCATTGCACTGGCTGCCCGTATACTACAGGATCAAATTCAAATTGCTTGTTCTCACCCACAAAGCTCTTCACAGTGCAGCACCCCCCTACCTCTCCTCCCTCATCTCTGTCTATCACCCCACCCGCTCTCTACGTTCCTCAAATGACCTTCGACTAACATCCGTACTAATCCGATCCTCCCACTCCCGACTCCAAGACTTCTCCAGAGCTGCACCAAAACTCTGGAATGCTTTACCCCAAGAAATCAGGACTATCCACAACTTGCATGGCTTCAGACGATCCCTAAAAACGCATCTTTTTAAGGTGGCCTATCATACTCCCTAGTAGAAGTCCTTTGTACTGTAGATAGTGAATGGGCTATCCCTCTGGACATTACTCCTCTACAAACTCCACCAAACCAAAAAGGTCTACACAGATTGTATAATGACCATCCATGTAAGCTTAGTCCTATGCCCCACTTCCTCAAGATGCCTGGACCATCAGTGCAATAAGCCCCTGTACCTTGTGCAACCCCTATCCCGTTTTAGATTGTAAGCTCTTTTGAGCAGGGTCACCTTCATTTCTTGCTTTATTTATTGTATTTTCTTTTTTACATTGATTCTATGCCTATTGTTTTGTATCCAATTATTGTACTATATTTGTTCTCTACTGTAATTACTTACTGTATTATATTTTCTGTACTCTAACCCTACATTGTAAAGCGCTGCGGAATATGTTGGCGCTATATAAATAAAGCATTATTATTATTATTATTATTATTATTATTAATGAATTAGGATATCACCAAAAATCAATATCATATTGCCATGTTTCAGGGCGTTTCTGGGAGCCTTGAAACACGTTGACTAATAAATCAATATTATATTCACCATGTCTCGTGGAATACAGCAGCATGGTTTTTAACTCTTCATCCTCCATACTTTAATTTTCTGAAATAATAACTTTTGGGTTTTCATTGGCTGTAAGCCATAATTATCAACATTTACAGAAATAAACGCTTGAAATAGATTAATGCTTGTAATGACTCTATATAATTTATGTGTTTCACTTTACGTATTGAATTACTGAAATAAATCAACTTTTTGATGTTATTCTAATTCAGTGAGATGCACTAGTTCTTTCATACAGTAGTTGCTGGGGACCCAGTTGTGTGACAGACCAGTCAGATAGGAGGGCCCCCAGCAGCTTCTCCCCGCCCGCAGACAGTGTCTGACAAATTTCTGCCTACATGCACCTTTACACCAATGGTTTATTGATGTATTGATTTGTTAATCAATAAACCATTTATTATATATGCATTCTTCATATGTACATTTATATAATTTTATTCATTTTTAACAAAAAAAATGAAAAAAAATATATATATTTATTGTTGGAGTTTCTTTTTGTTCTTAGTAATAAATGCTTTTTGTTAGAAATTATTAATGCATACTGGTGTATTCTAAATGTAACCCTTGAACCCCAGCTGTCATCATTTGTTCATTTGTCTGATTAGCGCCTTCTGTCAAACTGTGCAGCTATTTAAACCACACTATACTATTACTTTGTAACTTTTCCTGATGAAGAAGCGGGCTTACGCTTCGAAACATGTAGAATAAACCACGATATGCTACAATGATCTCTTTGGATTGGGTTATGTGGCAGCAGTGTGGTACTGATAACACATTCCCATTTGGTTGTGGGTCACACCCTTATGGCCACTTTACACGCAGCTACATTTCTAGCTTATCCACAGGTAACTTACTGGTTGCAGAGAAATCATGGAGACATGGTTCCATTTGTACACAGCAACAAGATAGAACCATGTCTCCATGATTTCACTGCAACCAGTAAGTTACCTGTGGAAAACCTGTTACCTGTAGCTGCGTGTAAAGGTACCATTAGGCTGCCTTCACACTGCGGTCAGGTACGATCCGGGCTGTCAGGGGTGACAGCCTTGATTCGGATTTTGGCCCCATAGTATCCTATGGGACCGGATGGAGCCGGATGACAGCTATCTGCCATCCGGTTTCCATCTCTCTGGAAGAATCCGGGAGAATTCGGATTTTTCTCCCGGACGCAAAAATGTTGCTTGCAACGTTTGTATCCGAGGAGAACAATCTCCCCAAATTGGCGTCTCCCGGATCCTCCCGGATCCTCCCAGGGCAATCCGGCGCTCCCTTAACATGGGAGCTTATGGGGCCGGATTGCCCCGTTCCGGGAGGATCCGGGAACCGGACACCTGCAGTTGCATGCCGCTGTTATTTCAGGACCATGGCTAGCTCCCTGCGAGCCGCAGTCCTGAATCATCAGCAGCAGCAGCTACGTCAGGCTGCACACCGGACCGGAGGGCATATTAGCCCTCCGGTTGTGTGTGCTGATCTGGTCCGGGTCTGTCAGGTTCACCCCTGACAGCCCTGAATCGGACCTGACCGCAGTGTGAAGGCAGCCTTACAAGGTGACCACTATATGGCTCCCCTGCTAATCCTTCCTCTCCCTGGGTAAGACCCTATTACGCTTTTCTTTTCCACAGTTTATTGCATTTTACATACTCATATAGACAGACACCTGTCAATCCAGGGCAACGGGTGGGGAGATGGCATTGCGGACCCGTCTGTTTGACTAGTTTGCAGCAAAGCTCAGTCCCCTGCGACTATCGTTCTTCTCTGAAAAGCTGCAGTGTTTCAGAGTCAAACAGACTTGTGTACGATAATACAGCCATTGGCTGATACATGATATCCATGGTTTGGCCAGAATGTATCAGATGGTCAGAGATTGTGAGCCCCAATGGGGACAGTATTCCTAATTTATATAGAGCCTGCAACACCGGGAAAAGCTGCAGACGTCTAGTCACGGGAGTGACAAAAGCCTATCCTGACTCATATGTTAGTGCCCAGTGTTTTCTGTTGATGTGATTGATTTATATAAAGCGCTGTGGAATTATTAGCGCTATATACAGTAGGTGAATAAATATTATTACGGTATATTATTATTATTATTATTATTATTATATCAGGCTCCCTTTAGTATGCATGTAATATAGGTTTTATAGATGTGGCACAATAATTTAGATCATTTTACAGCTGTCACAATCATGGTTTTGCATATTATGGGCTTATTCCTAAAATTCATAGTTATCCCTTATAAATAATGGAACATCAATGAACCTGAGATCACGACTCGGGAAGCCTGAGAAAAAGCTCCGCAGGCTGTCTGTAAGGTGGAGAAACCTGACCTTTGCTTCTTCTTCTTCAGGAGAAAGACGTACGTGGATATTTCTAGCAGTCCCACTGAAGATGAATGGAGCAGAAGTTGAGAATATGCAGATCTGCTTAACTAAAGACAGGACAGCAGTGCCCCATTCTTGGGGTTCCAGAGCCACAATCTCAAAATTGTTGGGGGACGGGGTTACTGGCAGATACAGAAGAGGGTCCCTGTGCAAGAATATAGGCCTTATGTAGTCCAGTAGCTCAACAAAATACACAATTCCACCTGCTTTGGAGGTAGATGTGGCATCTTTACATCTTAGGCCCCTCTTGGGCAGCACCAATGGTATATCTGTATAAATGGTATGTGTGCACCAATGGTATGTCTGTACCAATGGCATGTGTGAATCAATGGTATGTCTGCACCAATGGTATGTCTGCTCCAAAGGTATGTCTGTAGCAATGGTATGTGTGCACCAATGGTATGTCTGTGTCAAAGGTATGTGTGTACCAATGGTATGTGTTCACCAATGGTATAGTCTGCACCAATGGTATGTCTGTACAAAAGGTATATCTGTACCAATGGTATGTCTGCACAAATTGCATGCCTGTACCAATGAAATGTCTGCACCAATGGTATGTCTGCGCCAATGATATGTCTGTACCAATGATATATCTGTACCAATGGTATGTCTTTACCAATGATATATCTGTACCAATGGTATGTCTTTACCAATGATATATCTGTACCAATGGTATGTCTTTACCAATGATATATCTGTACCAATGGTATGTCTTTACCAATGATATATCTGTACCAATGGTATGTCTTTACCAATGATATGTCTGCACCAATGGTATGTCTGTGATCCCAGAGGTCAGACCCCCTAGTGATCGTCAAGTTATCCCCTATTGCACTGGCATCTGGGGGAATTACCCTTTAATTTCGATTAATCTAATCTGTGGGGAAAAAAACCCTGGCTGTCAAGTTATAGAAGTTAAAAGTTATTATAGATAAATGCTGAGGTATCAGCAATGTATCAGTTTATGTTGAGGGGGCCTTCCTCCAAAAGGTTATTGACTACACAGATTTATTGGTTATTACTGTGTAATCTAATTAATATGCTAATGACTGTATCATTATAGATTTAGTTTGCTCTTCAATGGTTTTTAGACCTCATAGTCACTGTGCTCACTCTCTATGGGTGGGTATACACCGTATATACTTTACCCGGACATTTCTGCATTTTGCTCACAGGTAATTTTACATTCATCTCCCTATGTCGCACTGCTACGTGTTATATGTAGATCAGTCTCATGTATATTTACTTAAAGCATGACGCACATACAAAAAAGAAGAAAGTATAAGAGAGAAGATGCCAGCAAGATATAAGCTTAGTAATTAAATGACACGCAGCTACCAGAACACTTCTCTTACCTAAGGGGATGTGACGCTCTTAGTAAACAGCCTGAACGTCATCCCGGCCAGCTCTACTCTGCCTCCTGTTTGCTGAAGGTGTTCCCTAGAGCTGTGCATGTCACAGAGCACACAATTATATATGATCAGAGCCAAGAACGACATGGCCACAGAAGGGAAAAGGGACTACTGAAATTAAATTAACTTCTATGTGTACTTTATCCTTTTAGTATCCTAGATCACTGCAGATATTAATCTTCATCAAGATATGTTCACATGTGGCAGATTCTATGCAGAACTTTTTGCACTAGCATATCTCTGCGATTTTCACAATGTGCAACATCTACTCAGATATATGGGTCAGTCCTATGCTGTATATCTCAACGGCCAATCTGTACATGTGAATATAGCATTAATCTATGGAGAGTTTAAGTCCATATTCTACCAACGCCATAAAGAGGCCTTCACGAGGGAATGTCACACCGGTCCTACTCCTCAGATTATGATGCAAATTAGAATGCTGCTGCCAGCAGTGGATCTTGATGATTGTAGGTCCAAGTGCATTTAAAGTGTCTGAACATTTCACAGATAACTACTAATAACAGACTAATAGGAGCCAAGGCATGCACGGTAATTGTGAGGATCTATATGTGACAACCATACTCACGTTAAATAAATCAAAATGTTTTTAAAAAAAATGTATTTCCAATTTTTTATCATTCACATATTATTAACCTGTGATTTTCAGAATCTCATTACTTTTCAATAGTTAAAAAAAATTGGAACATTTAAAAAAAAAATGTGGTTTATGTTGCCATTTTCTGAGCCCTCACATTGTGAGTCTGTGTAAGAGCTTGTGTTTTGTGGACTGTAGTTTTAGTGATAACATTTTGGGTTACATATGATGTCATCAATGCTTTTATTGCTTGTTTTGCAGTTTTGGCTTAAAAAAACTGCAATTCCAACAGTTCACATTTTGTTTACACTTTTTACAATATAGTATGTTTGTGGATACTAAATATGTTTTTTTATTTATTAATAATTTTATTTACTTAGCACTGAATTATTGTATAGCGCTTTGCAATTCAGACGTTATATGAACAAACAATAGCAAACATTACAGAGATAAGGTAGAGTCACACGACTATATTTTATGGTCAGCATAAGCCCGAACTGACAGCAGGTCGCCCGGCCCAAACATACTGTATATCGCCTCATGTGTCTATGAGGTTGTAATTGAACCCGGCTTCGTACATAATTCAACATTTCAAACAGGAGGAGTGAGGGCCCTGCTCCCAAGAGCTGACAGTGTTTGAGGAAAAGGGTGTGGCACTAAAAAGTGAAAAATACATTTCTCGTATGATACAGCCAGCCTTTATAATACATTTTTCGTGTTCGATCAGACTAGGGCAGTGGTCCCCAACCTTTTTTGCATCGGGGACCGGCTCTATGCAAAACCACTTTTCCAGGGCCCGGCAGGGCAGGGTTGCACAGGGGACAAGGCTTTGATCATAGGGGCAGGGCTATGGAGAAAGGGGTGGAGTTTATTACCCTGTTTCCCAGAAAGATGCGCTACGTCTTATTTTCAGGTGATGTCTTATTTCTCCATCACCTTGCAGCCCCCAATATGGTATCCCCATCATCCCCTTGCAGCCCACAATATCCTCTTGCAGCAGTCCCCAATAACCCCATCATCCCCTCACTGCAGCCTCCAATAAACCCATCATCCCCTTGCAGCAGGCCCCAAAAACCCCATCATCCCTTTGCAGCAGTCCCCAATAACCCCATCATCCCCTTCCAGCCTCCCAATAACCCAATCATCCCCTTGCAGCCCCCAATAACCCCATCATCCCCTTGCAGCCCCCTAATAACCCCATCATCCTCTTGCAGCCCCCCAATAACCCCATCATCCTCTTGCAGTCCCCTAATAACACATGCTTACACATACATACTAATGATGAGCGAGCAGTAAAATACTCGGGTGCTCGATGCTCAGGTCGAGCATATTGAGATGTTCAGGAGTTCGACCCAAGCAGCACCGAGCCCAATGTTATCCTTTGGGAAAATCCAAGCATTTTTCCAGCGGCACCCCGGCGCACTGCCGAATGCATAAATGTCACTTGCGATCCCGCTGCCGCCGGCTCCTGCAGCCCCCTGGTGCAATCCGATCACCCCCTGCAGGCATGGGGGACAGGGGGTGATCGGATGCCACTAGGGGCCTGCAGGAGTGGCAGCCGCTCATCGCCCGGTGGCGCGGAACTTTAAACACAGCTGATCTGACAGCTGATTCAGTCCTTGAACTTGATATTGATCACCTGATCAGTTTGCTGGCCAGCAAACTGATCAGATGATATTGGATCCGGAGGTTGTGGTCTACGTCGGAGGGGTTCTTTTCTTTAGTAAAGATGAGTCCCTAATTGTGTTCTGTTTTATTTCTAATAAAAATATTTTTACTCTGTGTTGCATTTTTTTTCTATATGATTACTAGAAATTCATGGTGGTCATGTCTAATATTGGGTGACTCCATGAATTTAGGGTTTAGGGCCAGCTGATAATACAAAGCTTGCCCTAACCCCTTTATTACCAAGTGAGCCACCACACCAGGACCCTGGATGAGTCGGATATAGGGCCAGAAGATGGCACTTCTATGAACGCGCCATTTTCTGGGGCGGTGCGGACTGCAATTCACAGCAGGGGGCTCAGAAATCTTGGGCCACCCTGCGCTGCGGATTACAGCCCCCAGCTGCAATAGTTGTACCTAGCTGGACCCAAAAATAGGGCGAAGCCCTACTCAATTTTTTAAATTATTTCATGAAATTCATAAAATAATTAAAGAAAAGGTCTTCCGTATATTTCTGGTTCCCAGCTGGGTACAAATAGGCAGCTGAGGGTTGGGGCAGCCCGTACCTGCCTGCTGTACCTGGCTGGCATACAAAAATATGGCGAAGCCGATGTTAATTTTTTTTTAATAATTCTTAAAAAAATATAAATAAAAACACAAACACATTTAGGGACTGCATTTTTACTATCCCCTCGACTCTCATGTCGGTGCTGAACCACTCTCGGCTCTGCTACATCATAGACAAAGCTTCTATCCCGTGGTCCCTGAAGGAGAACCCAGATCGCTGCAGCATCATAAGTGAAGGGGTAATTCAGGTCACCTAATTACCCCCTTTCAATGCTGCAGTGCTTCAGACTCTACTTCAGGGACCAAGGGGAAGAATCTTTGTTCGTCCGTTTGGTCTCTGAGTTGCAGAGCCGAGAGTATTCAGCACAGACATGAGTGTCGAGGGGTTAATAAACATGCAGTCCCTAAATGTGTTTGTGTTTTTATTTATATTTTTTTTATGAATTATTTAAAAAAAAATTTGACATGGGCTTTGCCATACACACACTCACACATACATACTCACACACTTTCCTCACCAGTCCTCCGGTAGCTCAGAGCCCGCTTCCCCGCCCCTCAGTGACAAGACTCCCATCAGGGGAGCAAACAGCCAATCACAGGCGAGCATCTAACGTCATCACATGATGTTAGATGCTCCCCTCTGATTGGCTGCTGGCTCCTCTGCTGGGAGCCTTGTCACTAAGGGTGGGGAAGCGGGCTCTGAGCCAATGCACACAGACCGCACTTTCACTTTGCAGTGCTGGTCTGTGGCGGTGCCGTGGACTGGCACAGGGACCCCCGCAACCCGGTCCGCGGCCCGGTAGTTGGGGACCGCTTGACTAGGGTAGTCAATGTCCTATAGCTATCCATGTGCTAAATGTGTCGCATACGGACAGCGCACTGACCAATGCAATAGTTCACATGAATGTTTTTACATGACAGCATTGGCCTTCATATTCTAGATCAGACACGCTATATAAATTAATGGGTGCGCAAAAACCAGATCACATATTGATTACCATCAATTTGTCATGCATTTTTCATGGATCCAATACAGTTAATAAGATATAAACTTGTATCTGGCCTTCATTATTTATTAAATTGCTCTTGTAAAAAATGGATACCATACCTGTGTACAAAACAAACACACTGATAAGGTATGAACATAAAAACGGACGGACACACAGATCAATAACGGTATGAACTCGGCATTACAGCTCACTCACATGAGACTATAACACAGCTGTGTGCTATTAAACTACTATAGAGAGAGATACCGGGCACCACTACCTAGACCCCCAGCAACTTCAAATCCAAACAACCTTGGACTCTTTGAAGCACTAAGGCCAGGGTCACACTCGGGTTGTGGCATCTGCTTGGATGCGTTAAAAGGAAGCATTTTTGTCCTCGCGTTTACATGCAATTTGTGTACATTTATGTAGCCTGCATCAACGGATGCGTTAACGCATGGTACGTATATGTACCATGCGTTAACGGATGCGTTTGTCATAGACACCAATGTGAACCCCTTAATGACCAATGATGGCTATACCTGTCAAAATGTGGCTATACCTGTGAAAAAATGAGGCTTGGTCCTTAAGGGGTTAAACTAACGCATACAGTCACATTTCCCAAAACAGCCCAAAAAACACTGCAGACCACGTTATGAGTGCGCTATAAAAACGCATAGTGCCAAACGCATACCAATTTGGCCATGCATTTTTTCTATTGGAGTCAATGGGTGCGTAAACTGTAATTGGGTGTTTGAACAGTCAGATCTCTTCCAGCTCTGCCCCCATCTATAGTGAGGTCGGCTGAGACAAGATGAGGTTTTAATACTAGAGACAGGACTGCAATGTTCCGATTGAGTACACCTTGCCGCGGTGGGATGGCTTTTATGCTTTCTCGATCAAAATATCTTAACTAAGTTCCCTATGTTATTTTTGAACATTATTACTATGATGCTTGTTTACTTATTGTAGGGTATATGGTGATTTTTTTTTTTTTTTTATTGGACATTGTGAAATGACGACAGTGTGAAGGTGCACCTACAAATTGCATTAAGTCCAACATACGCTCCGGCTCATTTCTTTGGTTTTGTTACTCTAGTATGTAAGTTTGCATTGTAAGTGTACCACCCTCATAGCACCATATTATTACTGATAAAATAAAAATAAATATAAGATTTTGCCTAATAACCTGCTAAAAATTTACACTGGTTACTAACAGCAAAATCATCTGAATATGCATTTTGTAGCTTTTGTCAGAATTATTTTTAAATAATGAAAAAATAGAGTTTAAATACATTTTACTGATGGTATGTTTTGGTCAGTAGTTAATAGGCATATAATATTTTACAAAAAATAAGGGTATTCATTAAGCCGGTCATCAGTCAGTATCTATGAATGTCCAGATACAAAGAGCTAGGAAAAGTGCATGGAGTGTGTGAGGAACAAATAACGGAAAGTATCAGAATGTAAGAAAACTTTATGAAGTGAGCACTGTTTGATGAGTTGATGCTATAGGCCTGTCTAAAGGGATGTATTTGTAGTGCAGTCTTAAAACGGCTGACACAGGGAATTGATTATATTGTCCGGGAGAGTTCATTCCTGGGGAAATTGGTGCAGCATGATAAAAGTCTTGGAAATGGGGATTGAATGTTAATCTTAGATCTTTAGAAAAATGGAAAGCTCAGTTTGGTGGCAAAGATTAGGAAGCAGATGTAGGGAGGTGGAGAGCTTTGTGGTTGAATGTGATATTTATGTTTTATTCAGTAGCAGATGGACAACTAGTACATTGTGTGGCACTGTGTGGATGCATTGGTATAGAGGCTGGATAGAAATGTGAGCTTACCTACTGCATTCAAGATAGATTGGAGAAGGAGAGAGGCTGATTAGCACTGGCGTTTAGTGAGAAGGCTGATTAGCAGTGGCGTAACTTGAAACTCTTGAACCCGATGCGAAAGCTCCAACAAGGCCCCAATTATTGCAAATCTTTAATAGGATTAGCCTTTTACTAAAGGCCAAAGGGAATTTTGGGGCCCTCTAGGCTCCAGGGCCTGGGTGCGATTGCAACCCCTGCTCCTGTTTTAGTTACGCCCCTGCTGATTAGTGATAAGTAGCTGTAGTCCAGATGTGAATTAATCAGAGCAACAGTAAGAGTTTTTACAGTCTGAAAGTTAGAAGAGGTTGGAATCTGGAGATGGTTTTGAGGTGTATGTGCTGCAATGCAAGTATCTGGCCCACAAGGGTCTGGGTTACTCAGGTCTCAGGCTTTTGGTTGCGGTGGATGTCACGGGTAGTCGGTGCCCGAGCCTGAGCCCTTGCAGTGACAACAAAAATGGGTATTTACAGGGATAATAGTTTATAGGTGATTGTCGTGACGCCACCTGTAGATCCGGAGTGATGGGCGGCAGCAAGGTGTTGTAGCTCCCTACAGGTGGAGCGGAATCCCCGGGGCTGTATGAGTAGATGTTGGCATAGGGCAGCGCAGTCGTTGCTGTGTAGTGCAGAATTACCTCCATTCACCAAGAAGAAAACACAGACACTTGTTCACTCTGGATGGGTACTTTACTCCGGTAATCTGCAGCTTACAGGGTATGCAGTTGTTACAACTTGGGTAGTGGGTCGGGTGGTCCTGGCAGTAGGCAATATCCCTCTGAAGCTCCAGTGATGTTCCTTCTTCATCTCATTCTCTGTCCTACCTCTGCACTCTCCTTCTTCCTCACGCTGCCCTGCACGAATTCATCTTGTTGAACCAGGCCTGTCGGGTGACATGAGGATCCCTTTTCTCTCTAAGGGGTGCTCAACCCAGTTTGGTGCTTCTGGTGGGGACCGTGTGTACATTAGGCTAGATCGTGCTCCTATGAAGCTTTCGACCACACCGGTATTTGTGGCTCAGGGATTGTCCTCTGCACCACTTTGGAGCCGGTACCACGCTTCGAACTGGGCCAGGGTATTCATTTACCCTCTAGCCGCCTCTCTCTGTCTGGGCCACCAGGTTGAGGCGCCCTCCCGTTACTTCTCCTCTGTACTGACTTCTTCTCCTCACTGACTTCTTTTTCCCGCTCTTTCCCCACTCACTATATAACCTAGCTCTCCTCCTCCCACCGGGATCGGTTACCCTAGTAACGGGTTGTCTGATTGGTCTCCTATCACTAGGTGTATGTGTGTGGTTGTGGAGCTTCAGGCTTCTATTACCGTCTACCAGTACAAAGCATACTGCACCTTCTGTTGGTGGTGCAGTACCCTTTTGTAGCTCGCTGACTAGAGGGGCACTACACAAGTCCCTTCTTTGTCCTTAAAATATGGAAGGAAAACCCTTCTGTAACTTTGTCCTTACCTACTTTGCCAAACTTTTTTGTGCATCCTAATACACACAGGGTTTGCTTGTAGTCTGTCACAAAGGAGACTCATTGGTCAGTATCCTACTGTCAGGATTGTGGCTCATCTGATTAATTTTTGTGTCTCCTCTCCCTTATCCAAATGGCTTATGCTAACTTGTTACTATCCTGCTTTCCTGCCTATTTATGCACCGGTCTATTTTCCAGTCCTTGCTTGAGTATTTTGCTTGCAATTCTGGCTCCTCTATGCATCTCAGGTTTGTGGTCATTCAGCTCTTTCCAGCTTCTCTGCAGTCTGAAGTAAAGCTAATCCCCACCTGCTTCCTGTTGGCCTCATGACATCAAGTTGCTCTGTCTGGAGTTTGCTCCTATGTCAGATTCTGCCAGCCTACCCTGCTTCACATAAGACAGTTTGTCCTAAAAGGTTCTTCTGTAGCCATTCAGTTAAGTTTATGTAAGTGCAGTTGCAGAGCTCTGCACTGTCCGAGACTTGCATTTTGTTGCTCTGCACAGCATCCAGTTCTGGACTGTGTTCTCAAAGACTATACCATTTCCAGGCCTCCCTGGATGTGAACTGTTACTTTTAGACTATTCCAGTATTGTCTACTACCAGTGAGAACTGTTACTTATTGACTTTTTTCTTAATGGCCACTACCAGTGTAAACTTTTACCTATAGACTTTTCTATTATAGACCGCTACCAGTGTGAACTTTAATTTGAGACTTTCCTGGATGGCTTCACTATGTTACAACTTACATTGCATTGCATTATCAGTCTGCTCCTGTTTGCTTCATGTGTGCTCAAATACAGATTTTCACTTTAATACTTTGTCTAAGTCATCTTTGCTCCCACGCCATTAGATTCCTAAATTATCCGCAATAGTTATTCTACCTATTTTTATTCAAGCTACAAAAAATGTATTAAAAACTTCACGTCAATAAGGGCTAAAACAAATCTGTATATCAGACCTTACATCTCAATATACAACATTCAAAGCCACAAGGAAAACAAATTGCATTCACATCATCACATCTGCACACGTATTGTCATTACAAAGTGAGATGGCTAAAAAATGTAATTGGAAAACATCTCTTCTTTTCACAATTGGCCTTTTCATCTCAATTTTACTTTTACAATTCTTTTTTTGTTGTTGTATGGTTCTCCTCTAAGGTAATTGCTATGTGTACATGTTGTTTATGTGATGACTTGACATATTGAAATTATAATGGGATGATTTGCATCCTACAAAAGTGAATCTCACGGAAAATCGGTCCCCGTGACAGTAACTACAGCAATGAAAAGACATCATTACGTTTTAGAGACGTCGTTCACAATTACTTCAGCTAAACTATTCTATTTTCCTTTCTGACAAAATAATTTATTAAGTGTATCATTTGTTAACGCTGCTGTAAATTAAATGTAAAAATAGATTTGTTCTCAATTCATTTCCATTTTCAGTATACGTTACATTAACCTCAGCAGAGAATATAATAATCTGTCTCCAATTTCCTGTACTAATGTCAACATTTACTTCAGTCTTGCTCCATTTTCCACCTTGCACTCTGAGGACTGTACAAAAAAGCAAAATCCACAACAGACTGTGGCTAGGGTCACACTCGAGTTGTGCCATCTGCTAAAAGGATGCATTAATAGGATGTTTTTTCCCCTGGCATTCACATGACATGTGTTTATGTCGAGCCCCAGGCCCTGGGGTACTCGGGTATCAGGCTCGTGTGGGTGTTCACGGGGATGTCATGGGTGGTAGCGCCTGAGCCCGTGGCCTGGGTGACACTTCAATAGAGGGGTTAAGAGTTATTGTTGTCACGTGACGCCATCTGTAGTACCTGGTGAGAAATCACCAGCGCCACCACAGTCCTCCGAGAGAGATGGTATCGCGGCAAGGATGGCAAAGCTCCCTACAGGTGGAGCTGGTCCTCCGGGGCAGCGTTCCTGTAAGCAAACAGGTGGAATTCTGCAGCACAAAGACACGGAGGCAAAGTCACTCTCCCGGGTACTTTACTGTACACAGTCATCAGCATACAAGTCCACAGTTCAGCAAAAGTTGTTAAAGAAACAGGTAGCTCTACGGGTGGCTGCAAGTGGATGCCAGGTGGTATGGTGGTATCCGTGGTATGCCTTAGTTGACGAACCCATGTCCTTTCTTCCCGCCTAGGATGAGTCTGTACCCAATGGCTCCTTGTAGGTAGACTTGGGGCTCCTCTCCCTCGTGGTGAGGAAGCAGGCAGACCGCTCCGTCTTGCAAGATGCCGCAGCCAGTGAACAGACTGCAGCAGCCAGTTGACGACTTCAGAGGTGGACTCTGGCCGTTTCCTCGGGGCTGGCGTTCCCGTGGTGGACTGGGGAATTCCCTGGAGTATGGTCGCTCCATGCTGGGGTTCCCCTTTTCTCTCTAGGGCCCAGACTCCCACGTCAGGCACCCTCTCTCAGGACCCCCTCAGGATCCTCTCTCATCTTCCCTCCGGATCAGCGTAGAGCAGCTCCAATTTAACCTTCAGTCTCGCTCCATACTCCTCCTCGACTCCTCTCCAACTCCCTTCTAATTACAACTGTTCTAACTCTCTTCCAACTCCGACTAACTTCTACTCCCCCAGAGGTGAATATATCTCCCTCCCAGTAGTAACCTCCCACCACTACTCTAGACTGTGAGCCCTCACGGACAGGATCCTCTCCCTATTGTACCCGTACAACTGATTTGCCGTCGTTTTTACCACTTGTCTCTGTCTACTCTCTCACTTGTAAAGTGCCATGTAACCTAATGGCGCTATATAAATACTTAATAATAATAATAATGTGGGAGTGCAGTAATGGGTCCCACCTACCAGCCTAGGATCCACTTGCAGCTGGGGAAGATTACACCACTTTTACAGGTGCAATACCCCACTGTGACACCTGACCATGTGGGGCACCACATTTACATTTTTGTAGCATGGATTAACTTATGCGTTAACGCATGGTACAGGTATGTACCATGAGTTAACGGATGTGTGGAGCCAACTTGGACGGGGTACTCGGTGCCGGACCGGGGTACTGCTGGGGATATCACTGCGGTCTTGGTCCGGACCGTGTCCTGGGTTCTGCAATAAATGAAGGGAATATTTACAGGGGAGTTTGTCATGACGTCACCCATGGGTTGTGGTTTGGTGACCACCGCTGCTGCAGAACCTCCGGGGATGATGTTTGGCAGCTGGAGATGGAACGGCTCTCCACAGGTAGAGCCTGGTTCCCGGGGCAGTGATAGTTAAAGTCTATGATGGATGCTATAGATATTGAAGGATAGGGATGATAGTGGAGACGGTGGCTGCTTGTGAGGGAAGTTAGGGCTCGAGTACAAGGATCACACACACTCACGGTTTTGAAGTTTTCCAAGACTATACTGCAGATGTTGGTAGCAGAGTATTGTCCACAGAGTCTGTACTGGGGCCGGGTTGCTCCCACTCTGACCGGGTCTTCAGCTTCCCACTGCTGGACTGTGTGTGTGGCCCTGCTGCTGCTTTAGCTGAGCTTCTGGCACTGTCTCTCCTCACAGGTACCCCCATTGCTAGGCAACTTGAGTCTTTCCGTGTGCTTCTGACCCCGCCGTGTTGCTTCGCTGATGTACAGTGTAGATCTAAAACCTCCACTATCCCGGTGTTCACTGTGCTGCGTATGTCAGTCACAGTTTCGGATCCGGTATCCGGTCTGTGCGCTCCTCCGGGGCGAGTTGTGAAGTCACTCAGTCTCCCAGATGTGTTCCTCTGTTCCTTATGCTTCTTCCCTCAGACCCTGGCTAGGCCTGGAATCGAGGAGCAGACTGTAGAGAAGCCTGAGGCAGCCTCTTTACACAACAGTCTCTCTTCCTCAATTCTCCCAGGAACTGAACTAACTACTTCCCCTTGACCCAGAGTATATAAGGGAGCTACTTTAGCTCCCCCTTCTGGCCCAGAGGTGCTAGTGCAGTGTCTAGTGTTGTGTGGGGAGTGAATCCGTGTTGATGTTACTGTGGCACATTAACCCCTGGGGTGACACAGATGCATTTGTCATAGACTCTAATGATAAAGTAACACATCCACCACAGACATGTTTCCCAAAACAGCCCAAAAAATGCTGCAGACGGCGTTAGGATGTGCGCTAAAAAAAAAAAACGCACAGTGCCAAACACATACAAATTTGGCCATGCGTTTTTTGTATTGGAGTCAATGGGTGCTTTGCAGACATTGTTAGATGCGTGTCTCAAACAGTGCCTTCCCCCTCCCACCAGTCCTGTAATGAAAACATGGACAGGTCTAGATGTGTTGGAACACTTCTGTCCAAGTTTATTAATTTTTGTGAGCACAGATGGGCACTCAGTACTTTGTAACAGGCTCATCGCTGAAGACCCAGTCAAGCGAGCAACCAATGAACGGTTATGTATCCTTTGCCCTTCTCCATGGAGGATCATGTGTATGACCTACACAGTACTCCAACCCCCACCGATCAACATCAGGGTCTGTTCCACTCCATCCTGTAAGCCGGACAGCAATATGCCGAGACCTTTTCTGGAACAATTTCAAGGGTGGCCAAACTTTCGTCCATGACTATATTTACCATGGCCACATATATAGCAGAATGGGGAACTCTCATTTCATCAGTCCATAAAACCTTTGAAAAATCAGTCTTAAGATATTTCTTGGCCCAGTCTTGACATTTTATCTTATGTTTCTTGTTCAAAGGTGGTCGTTTTTCAACCTTCCTTACCTTGGCCATGTCCCTGAGTATAGCACACCTTGTGCTTTTTGATACTCCAGTAACGTTGCAGCTCTGAAATATGGCAAAACTGGTGGCAAATGGCATCTTGGCAGCTTCACACTTGATTATCCTCAATTCATGGGAAGTTATTTTGCGCCTTTTTTGCCCAACACACTTCTTGCGACCCTGTTGGCTATTTCCCAGGAAACGCTTGATTGTTCGGTGATTACACTTCAAAAGTTTGGCAATTTCCAGACTGCTGCATCCCTCTGCAAGACATCTCACAATTTTGGATTTTTCAGAGCCCGTCAAATCACATTTCTGACCCATTTTGCCTAAGGAAAGGCATTTGCCTAATAATTAAGCACACCTTATATAGGGTGATGATGTCATTACACCACACCCCTCCTCATTACAGAGATGCACATCACCTGATTTACTTAATTGGTAGTTGGCTCTCAAGCCTATACAGCTTGGAGTAGGACAACATGTATAAAAAGTATAATGATCAAAATACTCATTTGCCTAATAATTCTGCACACATTGTATATGATGGAAATTCACATTCAATTACAAAACAATTTAGATGGAACTTTCTTAATGAAAGAAGATATCGCTCTGGTTTCACCAACAATATTCATATACATTATGGCAGAATGAGATCTAATCACTTAAGAATAAAAAGAGGTACAAATTGGGAAGTCAGCCGAACAGAAAGTACTGACTATTTCTTGGATTCACTGCTAAGATAATTATCTACCAGTGATTATAATCATGTGTATGGATAAAGTCAGTGGTGTAACTAGGTTTCATGGCACCTGGGGCAGAGATCTATTTTGGCGCCCCCCCCCCCAGAGTAGGTGAGGAGCAGGGGTGGGGGTTTAGTGCTGCCAGCTTTCAGCCCCGCCGCCCCTGCAGCCTTAGGTGCGGAGGGGGGTGCTGTCAGCTTTCAGTCCCGCTGCCCCTGCAGCCTTGGTTGAGGAGGGGGGGTGCCGCCAGCGCCCCCCTCTGAGTTGCGCCCGGGGCAAAGGATCCGGCTGCACCCCCCTAGATACGCCCCTGGATGAAGTGAGACTCTACACTCACAGGTAAGATCTAATTCCTACAACACGCACAAGTTCTATGGTTTTCACAAATGCAAATCATAGTCTTTCTATATGGAACTGGATAAAAAAAGATGAATTTGGTATAGATTAGAAATAAGAAACATAGGAAAAAAATAAGTAGTTGGATGGAAGGAAGGAGCAGTGTGGATAAATCAATGTACATAAGGTCTGTGGCACCCAAAGGTTTTTGGCTCTTTAAAAAGTCCATATTGTACAGAGCTATGTAACAACAATGACAGGCTTGTGTTGGGTCCTAGGATTCTCTGTGGGATACTTGCGTTTGGTCCTAGGATAATCCATGGGATAATTGTGTTTGGTCCTAGGATACTCTGTGGGTAAATTGTGTTTGGTCAGGATACTCTATGGGATAATGTATTTGGTCCTAGGATACTCTGTGGGGAATTGTGTTTGGGTCCCTAGGATACTCTGGGATTATTGTGTTGCATTCCTAGGATACTCTGTGGTAAGTGTGTTTGGGTCCCTAGGATACTCTGTAGAGGAATTGTGTTTGGGTCCCTAGAGTACTCTATGGGATAATTATATTTGGGTTCCTAGGATACTCTGTGGAGGAATTGTGTTTGGGTCGCTAGGATACTTTGCGGGAGAATTGTGTTCAGGTCCCTAGCATACTCTGTGGATGAATTGTGTTTGGGTCCCTAGGATACTCTGTAGGGGAATTGTTTTTGGGTCCCTAGGATACTCTGTGGGATAATTGTATTTGGGTCTCTAGGATACTCTGCGGGATAATTGCATTTGGGTCCCTAGGATACTCTGTGGGATAATAGTGTTTGGGTCCCTAGGATACTCTGTGGATGAATTGTGTCTGGGTTCCTAGGATTCTCTGTGGATAAATTGTGTTTGGGTCCCTAGGATACACAGCGGGATAATTGTGTTTGGGCCCCTAGGACACTCTATGGGGGAATTGTGTTTGGGTCCCTAGGACACTCTATGGTGGAATTGTGTTTGGGTCCCTAGGATACTCTGTGGGGGAATTGTGCTTGGGTCCCTAAGATACACAGCGGGATAATTGTGTTTGGGTCCCTAGGATACTCTGTGGGGGAATTGTGCTTGGGTCCCTAGGATACTATGTGGGGGAATTGTGTTTGGGCCCCTAGGATAATATATCAAGGCTTTTGTGCTAGGATTTTTATGTCATAAAGTCACACATCTTGTACCACGCTGTCTTTGCACAACAATATGTACATTTTTTTTCTATTTTATACCTCACTTGCGATAAAATTCAGCAATGCAGTCACAAGGAAAACTAACACGATAAAGAACAAAAAGCCCTGCACCATACTTAATCAGGTGGCACCGTGCCAAAGAACCGAGCCTGTGGGCACCAAGAAGAAACAATCAGAACCTGGTAAATATCATGGACTCGTGGAAAACGCAATGATCCATCAAACAGGTGTGTGCACATTATTGTCTTAAAGGTCAGGTACAAGAAAATGACCTATTATAAGTTCACCTTTTTGTCCTGCAAATAGGTCATCAACTCAATACCTTGTGACCGGACAACCCTTTAAATAGTCCATGATAATCCATCAAATATCTAAAGACATATACTGTAGTTTTGAATAAAAAGGATTAAGTCATCAGAAAACAAACTATTGTTTAATTTATGTTTTTGTGATATATTTATTTCAAATGTTTTGTAAATGTGATTTTTCCACATCGCAATCTGTATTAAAAGAACAAAATTTGTAATCTTATAATTTTCACTCTGAAAACTGGGTCTGGTGCGTCTCAATGAATTAGAATATCATCAATAAGTTAATTTATGTCAGTAATTCACTACATAAAGTGAAACACATATTATATAGAGTCATTACACACAGAGGGATCTATTGCAAGTGTTTATTTCTGTCAATGTTGATGATTGTGGCTTACAGACAATGAAAGCCCAAAGGTTATTATTATAGAAAATCAAAGTATTAAGGATGAAGGGTCTGAGATATAAAATATTTCCTAAGTAGGTATCAGAGACTTCACCTTGTGTGGTTGTGAGAGTCACCACCACTATAAAAGCAGATCACGGCTGCTGCAGTCCCCAGTGTAGTGGATATAGAGTAGGGAGGATAAGGGGTTAAAAACCCCACACTGCTGTATTCCACGAGACATCAAAGGGTGAATATAATATTGATTTATTAGTCAACACATTTCAAGGCTCCCTGGCCCCTTCCCCAGAACAAATCAATGTCTTATTGCCATGTTTCAGGCAACGTGTTGACTAATAAATCAATATTATATTCACCCTTCGATGTCTTGTGGAATACGGCAGCACAGTTTTTAACCCTTCATCTTCCCTAATTTCCTTTTGTGAGATAATAACCTTTGGGTTTACATTGCCTGTAAGCCATAATCATCAGCATTAACATAAATAAACACTTGAAATAGATCCCTCTGTGTGTAATGACTCTACATAATATATGTGTTTCACTTTATGTATTGAATTACTGAAATAAATTAACTTGTTGTTGATATTCTGATTCATTGAGATACTCCTGTACTTTAATAACCAAGGTTATCCCCAAGGGATCCTACTCCCATTTGACAGCTTATATCATCAATCTGCAACTATCATGATCAAGGCCACCAATTTGACCGAAACACGTAAAAATGAAAGTTGCTATTTTTGCACCAATAAAATGTTTAAAAAATTATAAGTTTGCATCATAAAGTAGTGAGCATCTGATTAACTTTTTTGGACTATTACTTTTCAATCCTAAACCAATCCCCTGATTTGCACCTCCATAATTGACTACATCTGAGTTCATGCCAATTGCTAATACCTTTATACACAGCTAATATCACAGGATCCACCAATCACAATAGGTGATATCCAGGCCTGGACTGACCATTAGGAGAGGCGGGACTTTTCCCTATGGGCCGGTAGTTGTCGAGTGGGTGGGGCCACAGCACCTGCTCCTCGGGCTGCAGGTTGGCTTTAAATCACTTTGCAGCCACCACCTGCCGGCATAGCAGGGACTGTGGAGCACCAGCGGCTGGGCCGCCAAGCTGATAACAAGACATCAGAGGAGAGCAGCAGGGGCCGGTAGAGCATGACTGCTCTGCTCTGAAAGCTATGAGGGCCTGAGGAGATTGACAGGAGAAGGGGCGGGAGGATAGATGAGAGGGTGGCCCCAATTTCCTCCAGGCCATGCCCCCTCATCTCTTCTGTGAGCCCTATCTCCAGTCAATCTCTCTGGATCCCACCTCCTCATCTCTACTGTAGGCCCCGGAAGTTGTTCCACAGCGCGGGAGCCAGCAAAATGAGCTGCAGCAGCTGCTGGTGGTGAGTATTGTGTGTGTGCCTCTCTCTCTTCTCTCTTACTGTGTGTTGGCTAACTATGTGTTTGTATGTGGCTGTGGCTGGCTGTGTGTGTCTGGGGCTGCATGGCTGTGGCTAGCTGACTGTGTCTGTGTGTGGCTGGCTGTGTGTGACAGACTGTGTCTCTGAGTGGCTGTGTCTAGCTGTGTGGCTGCTGACTATGTGTATGTGTGTAGCTGGGCTGTATGGCTGTAGCTGATTGTGTGGCAGGGCTGCGTGGCTGACTATGTGTCTGTGTGTGGCTGGGGCTGCATGTCTGACTGTGTCTGTGTGTGTCTGGGGCTGCGTGGCTGACTGTGTCTGTGTGTGGCTGGGGCTGCGTGGCTTTAGCTGACTGTGTGTGGCTGGGTCTGCGTGGCTGACTATGTGTCTGTGTGTAACTGGGGCTGCGTGGCTTTAGCTGACTGTGTGTGGCTGGGGCTGCGTGGCTATAGCTGACTGTGTGGCTGGGCTGGCTGTGCGGCTGTGTGTCTGACTATGTATCTGTGTGTGGCTAAGGCTTATGGCTGTGGCTGACTGTGTGTGCCTGGCTGTGTGGCTGACTGTGTGTGTGGCTGGGGCTGTGTGGCTGTGCTGTGTGGCTGACTATATGTCTGTGTGGCTGAGGCTGCGTGGCTCGCTGTGTGTGGCAAACTGTCTGTGTGGCTGACTGTGTGTCTGTGTGTGGCTGTGGCTGTGTGGCTGTAGCTGACTGTGTGTAGCTGGGGCTGCATGGCTGACCATGTGTCTGTGTGCGTCTGGGCTGCGTGGCTGTATCTGACTGTGTGTGGCTGGGATTGCGTGGCTGTAGTTGACTGTGTGTGGCTGGAGCTGCGTGGCTGATTATGTGTCTGTGTGTGGCTGGGGCTGCGTGGCTGTAGCTGACTGTGTGGCAGGGGCTGGCTGTGCAGCTGACTGTGTGTCTGACTATGTATGTGTGTGTGGCTGAGGCTGTATGGCAGTGGCTGACTGTGTGTGCCTGGCTGTGTGGCTGATTGTGTGTGTGTGGCTGGGGCTGTGTGGCTGGCTGTGTGGCTGATTGTGTCTGTGTATGGCTGGGGCTGCTGGGTGGTCTGTGTGGCTGAGGCTGCGTGGCAAACTGTCTGTGTGGCTGACTGTGTCTGTGTGTTTCTGTGGCTGGCTGTGTGTGGCTGTCTGTGTCTGTGTATGGCAGGGCCTGCATGGCTATGTGGCTGGCTGTGTGTGCCTGACTGTGTGTCTGTGTGGCTGATTATGTGTATGTGTGTGGGTGGGGCTGCGTGTCTGTGGCTGGCTGTGTGTAGCTGATGCCACGTGGCTGGCTTGGGTGGCTGTGTGGCTGGTGCTGTGGATGGCTGTGGATGCTGTGTGTGTGCTGATGTTGCATGGCTGTGTGGCTGGGGCTGTGTGGCTGACTGTGTCTGTGTGTGACTGGAGCTGTTTGGCTGTGTGTGGCTGCCTGTGTCTGTGTGTGGCTGACTGTGTGGTTGACTGTATGGCTGTGTGTGTTTGGCTGGCTGTGGCTGTCTATGTGGCTGGCTGCGCCTCTGTGTGGGTGTTTGTGTGTGTCTGGTGGCTGTCTATGTGGCTGTTTGTGGCTGGCTGTATGTGTGTGGCTGGCTTTGTGGCAGTCTGTGTGGCTGGCTGTGCTGTCTATGTGGCTGGCTGTTTGTGTGTGGCTGTATATGTGTGGCTGGCTGTGTCTGTGTGTGGCTGTCTGTGTGGCTGGTGGCTGTCTATGTGGCTAGCTGTGTGCGGCTGGCTAGCTGTGTGTGTCTGGCTGTGGCTGGCTGAGTGTGTGTGTGGCTGGCTTTGTGTGTGTGGCTGGCTGTGTGTTTAGCTGGCTGTGTCGGTGTGGCTCGCTGTGGCTCTGTGTGTAGCTGGCTGTGCCTGTGTGTGGCTGGCTTTGGCTGTGTGTCTGGCTGTTTGTGTGTGGCTGGCTGTGTGGCTGGTGGCTATGTGGCTGTTTGTGACTGTATGTGTGTGGCTGGCTGTCTGTGTATGGCTGGCTGTGTGGCTGTCTATGTGGCTGGCTGCATCTGTGTGTGGCTGGCTGGTGGCTGTCTATGTGGCTGGCTGTTTGTGTGTGGCTGGCTGTGTCTGTGTGTGGCTGTCTGTGTGGCGGGAGTCTGTCTATGTGGCTAGCTGTGTGCGGCTGTCTGGCTGTGGCTGGCTGTGTGTGTATGTGTGTGTGGCTGGCTTTGTGTGTGTGCCTGGCTGTGTGTTTGGCTGGTTGTGTCTGTGTGTGTGGCTGGCTGACTGTGGCTCTGTGTGTGGCTGGCTGTGGCTATGTGTGTGGCTGGCTGTGGCTCTGTGTGTGGCTGGCTGTGGCTCTTTGTGTGGCTGTCTATGTGGCTGGCTGTTTGTGTGTGGCTGGCTGTTTGTGTGTGGCTGGCTGTTTTGTCTGACCACTGGGACCCCACAATCCTGAGAAACAGAGCTTTGAAGAGCACCATGTAAATGGAGCTGTGGTTGATTATTCCCTCTGCTGCACCATTCGCATGTGGCTCTTCAAATAACTTATTTAAGAAAGTGGTGAGGGCCACAACAGGTAAAAGCAAAATTTATGTATTGGGGCTGATGGGTGATATAGTGTGTGGGCTGGTGGGGCTTGTTTTCCAGGGCTGCTTTTTGGTCCCAGTCTGGCCCTGGTGATGTCCCAGCCAACCCTGCTCCCGCTCTGCACAGTGAAGATTGCCCAGGATCATTATATGCTTAAATACTAAAGATGGAGTCATTCTGCAACTGCTAATGTACATCAAGAGTTCCTGAAATACTATGAAGTATGAGTCTAAAAAAGTCCTGGTGTAAAAAATTGCAAGATTACTTATTTTTTTATACATATCATGATATACAGATGCACCTCAATGAATTAGAATATCATCAAAAAATTAATTTATTTCAGTAATTCAATACATAAAGTGAGACGCATATATTATATAGAGTCATTATGTGGTGCCCCTGCATCTTGGTCGCCACAGTGGTACTGCACCTACTCCGTAGGTGTGGTGCCTTTGCTCTCAGGTAAGACACTCTGAGACACACACACCTTGCATCCAACACCATTCCCAACTCAAGGCCAGGAAATGCAGAGAGGAAGAGACCCCTCTAGGGGGCCTTCCCCATCTACTGGTTGGAGGAAGGAGTAGTCGAGGGGATAGGAGGAGTTAGTCTGCAGGAGAGTGAGGAAGAAGCATCAGCAAGATGGAGTGCTAGGGGTTACTGGAGCTGAGGAGGAGTGGGACCAGTGGGTAGGTCGCCACGGAACCCAGTCCAGGGAGAACCCAGAATCCACGGCCGGCTTTTAGGTCATGATGGAGGAACTGGCTGCATAAGGGGACCGCCCCAATCTGGTGTGAAACTTCATGTTCAAGCCAGGAAACCAGAGACCACTGGTCTGCATGCATAGTAACCAACCCCGTGTACACTCTCAGGCACAGAGGCTACAGAGAGCCAAGAGGACTTGCTAGCCATCACTCATCAGGGTCCGCATCAGGTCCGCAGTCACCTGCCTTGGTTTTGTAACATGAAGGCATAAGACAGTGGAAAGGAGAAAGATCAGCGCAGAGAGAGAGCAGTAAAGAAAGGCCTACAAAAGAGTGTCTCAGCGGAGTGTCCCTGGATTATCTGGGGGCTGGCCTAGCTTCAAGCTGGAAGAGTACAGTACCCGGCTGGGTCTGCACAGAGCAAGTTACAAGTAAAGAACCTGGTAAGAACTGCATCCCCTGTGTTCTCCTGCTTCTTTTTTGTGCCCTCCTTGCTGCACCACAGCACCATAACTACCACCATCATTCTCCATATAGACTTCCTACAACATCCCAGGGGCCGGCTCCACCTATGGGGAGTGTTCCATTCAAGCTGCCCATCCATCTATCCCCTGGGAGCCTATACAGCAGTGTCATTCCTGACCAGGCACACAGGTGGTGTCATGATCATCTACAATCCCCTGTAAATATTCCCCTTAATCTGCACGGTCACGGCCACGGAGCTGGGCGACTGCCACCGTGACTTCCCAAAAGAATGCCCCAGGCCCTTTCAACCATTGCAATTACAAGCAGAGTGATCTATTTCAAGTGTATATTTCTGTTAATGTTGATGATTATGGCTTACAGCCAATAAAAACCCAAAGGTAGTCATCTCAGAAAATTAAAGTAGGGAGGATGAAGGTCTGAGAGATAAAATATTCCCTAAATAGGTATCAGAGGCTTCACCTGTGTGGTTGTGAGAGTTACAACCACTATAAAAGCAGATCACAGCTGCTGCAGTCCCCAGCATGGTGCATATAGAGTAGGGAGGATGAAGGGTTAAAAACCGAGCTGCCGTATTCTACGAGACATCAAAGGGTGAATATAATATTGATTTATTAGTCAATGCATTTCAGGGCTCCCTGGCCCTTCCGCAGGACAAATCAATATCATATTGCCATGTCCAGGACGATCCAGGGAGGCCTGAAGCACGTTGACTGATAAATCAATATTGTATTCACCCTTTGATTCTTATGGAATATGGCAACGCAGTTTTTAATTTTCTGAGGTAATGACCTTTGGGTTTTCATTGGCTGTAATCCATAATCATCAACATTAACAGAAATAAACACTTGAAATAGATCACTGTGTTTGTAATGACTCTATATAATATATGTCTTTCACTTTATTGAATTACTGAAAATAATTCACTTTTTGATGATATTCTAATTCATTGAGATGCACCTGTAGAATAAAACACTGCAAAAAGATAAAATACATTTAACACAAAAATCTGGTTTAAACAATAGTCTATTTTCTGATGACACATTTCCTTTAAAAAGGCCTCAGTAACAAAAGCTACAAAAAGGCTGTCGATGCTAGAACCAAAAGGTATTGGGCAAGGTGCCATGTGCCACAAAAGAATGAAATGCCAGCCTGTCGCAGGCTTGTGCTGCTAAGCTCTACAAAACAGGATAAATATGTCGTGCAAACAGAAAGGACCATTGAGCATCTCCACTGCTGGAATCTTGATTGCTTATAGTTATACAAGAAAATGGACGCAATCCAACCAAAATAAACATATAAACAAAACAGTTCTTGTTGGGCTCATAGGGACAAAGCCACAGTGCAGCGCTCATGTCAACTGACGCCATCAGCCCAAAATAATGATACAACATCAATAAGAGATTCAGGATGAATTCAGAAATGGATGATTTAGTGCAAAAAAAAAAAACCGGTGTATAGGGGAGCTGTGGGTCCTTTACGCTGTGTATGAATCTGCCATAACATATGCAATTTTAGTTTTTTTCAGTGGGTTATGGCTTTGCTACCTATTTCTATGGCTAAACTGTCACAGTGATATACCTCTCACTATCCATAGTCATTATAAAATGGCTGCTGCATTTCCTGCTTCGGTTTTTATACAGTCTAAGAAAGTAACAGTTTTGCCTCCATACCAGTTACTAGTAAGGCCACATTAAGTAGATTGGGGGTGATTCATCGAAGCTTTTAAGCTTTTGAAAGCCTGTATAGGAAAGTCACCAGACTGTGCAAATTTTGGCATTTTCCTAGTAGCTTAAAGCAGGTCCATCAAAATGGGTGGAGCTGGGGAGTCTATGCCTGCTCATCAAATTTTACAAATGAGTTTTTTCACTGAAGTAGATTTATGGTGACGTTTCACGGAGGCGTGCATAAAGATTTGCAAATTATTAAGTTATGTGTGCCTCTTAATTAATTCAGTTAATTACTCTTTACTTGAACTCATGTGAAACATTAGTCTTAATGAGTGAACAGTTCAATTTAAAATAAGGCGATAGCTGAACTAGACAGGTGCAGAGAAGAGTGACCAAGGTCATCGCATTCCGTCAATGGCGGCAGACCAACACGGCCGCTATGGGGTCCATGAGTCAAGGTGGTTCATTGCCTACGTAGGCCCTTTGTCTACCCACGGCCTGCCCCTCCTCACACACGTCATTGCACTTTAATTGTATCGCATCACAGATGGCAATATAATTGATAGCAATGAGGAAAGAGAAAGCCCGGAGCGCTCCCTCTCTCTTCATTATTCGCGTGCTGTGGCAATACCAAGACAGGTTATTAATGAAATGGATGAACTGAAGTAGCAAGACAGGCTATTAAACTTAGGGTTACTTAGTTTGGAAAAATGAAGGCTTAGGGGTGATCGCATTACGTTGTACAATATATGAGGGGACAATAACTTTCTTCCCTCACCCCACCAACAAAATGCATGGCCAGTGCGTTAGAAACTTCCATTGTCAGACTAAATGATGCACCAATGTAAACAACATTTTATAGAAAAGTCGCCCCCTCTGATTTTCATAGTTTCTGCTAAAGAACGTCAAGTGTTTTGCAGTTTCAGAATTATTACTCTTGAGCAGCAGCTCGGATCACCACCACTACACACAGACCTTTACATTCACGGCTAGAGCCACGTATATCTATGCACATGGATCGTAAGCTGTAACGCATTATGCAGATTGGAGCGCCCATTGAGAGATTCGCAATTAAATCTGAGACTTTGTAATTAAAGTGTAGATCATTCTGCTTGTTAAGATAAAGGACCAAGTAGTAGGTGAATATAAAATGAAGCTTAATTGCTTCTCTTACCCCCTAACAACTGTGAGCAGAGTAATTATGTGGAAGCCCAAGCAGCCAAGGACTAAATATAGTCTCATCAGAGACCAGTAGGGAAATATAAGGTGAGGTGTAAAAGTGGCCGCCCGCTGGGTTACATTGTAACAATGTCGCTTTACATTACAGTATTGAGACTAGTTATTTAATGGCTTCAAGTAATGGCCTTGGGTAGAACATTTGCAGTTACACTGAATTCACATCTAGGTTTACAATGTCTTCATAATATCCCATAAAGTAGAACATTCCTACATTAGACCAGGTTCACATCTCAGTTTCTCACAGTTTGAGTATGGACCACAAAGCACGGAACAGGCATCGGTCCCCGAACCTTAACTCAACAGCCACATAGGCTTATATGAAGGTATCAAATTCAGATCAGGAGACCTATGAACAGTCCGTCCATGGAGTTATTATGCCGGACATGAAATATGCCTGTCTAAACAGACACTTGTACTTTGAACATAATAATAAAATACCATGCAAAAAAAAACTCTAAATGCTACATAATCTATACATATGATGGTAATAGAAAAGGGCAAGAAACAACAGTGGAGTCACTGGCCTCACTTTATCTAAGCAATTTTGCCAGAATTTTGGTATAAATACTTCTGAAAAGTCACAAAATCTTGTTTTGCCAAAATGTTTGTGACATTTGGTAGATTCACACTATTTTGTGGCTTTGGTTTTTTCATGACAGTTTCTTCCAGCCCTTCCAAAATTGGCAAAGGGAAGGTAGGACAGGAGTGCAGCAGGGGCAAGACCCCACATCTGGTCTAATTAATGTTCAGCTGTGTCTTAATTATGTCAGAAATCATACTCCAGTCGCTAACTGCAGTGTCTGAAAAACAGAGCTCTGATCACTATAAAGATATATTGTGAAAATGTCAGCACAAAAATATGGATCTAGTTAAATTTGTTCCTCTTTATTTGACTCGCATTTATAGGCGTACCATTATCATAGGTATAACGGTCTTCAGCATGACCCCAACTGTCATGACAACCCATCGACACCAGCATTTGTGTCGTGGCTGGGCCAATGGGTGATTAATAGAGCAAAAAGCCAGTGTCACATGCTGCAAATGTCAGAAATGACACGCTTACAACAGCTGGGGAAACAGAGCTTGGCCCATTGGTTTTAGGGGCAGATGATGGCTGAAAAATAGAGCCATCATCTACCTGCATAGGCAGTCATTGCTGAGCAGCTCCATCACATTCCGAGAAGCATTCTACATTACAATGGTTAAAGGAACCTGTCACTGAATCTAGCCCTACACAGGTGGCCATCCAGCCCGAGGCGCACACATGCAGGTTTCAGATTCCTTGTATTGCACAGTGGTGAATATCACCAGGCAGGTGTAATTCACCTGTGCAACACTAAGGAAATCCTGAAACTGATGTGTGCGGCCTCGAGCTGACTTCCCACCTGCCTAACTATCACTAGCTGTCCCTACACCTTCCTAGCTGCTCCCTATCTATCCCTTTCTTATCTAAAGTGTCCCTATTAAACAAGTGAAAAAGAAGTTTAAACTTACTGAAGTCCCAGTGGTTGGGGGACTGGGTAGGTGTGGCCACGCTTCCTTCATCCACCTCCGTGTTGTAATACATGCCCCGCTGGGCGGCATTATTCTTTGTCCCCTCTGCCCCAGTATATGGAATCTCCCGCCCTCTGTCATTCTATGCACCGGCCGGACGTCACATCTGGCGCGGTGCATTATGGGGCCGGTCACGTGATCGGCCCTAGTGCATTATGGTGACAGGTTCCCTTTAAAAATAATAGCAGTCCAATATGACTAACCAGATTATTCAGTGTTTTTGGTATAAATTATATTACCACATGTCAAACAATTTACCAGTTGCTGCAGTTGATTCTTAGAAAACCAACAGACTCCGCATTCATGATCTGCATGTTCTTTAGTCTGTGTATTTGAATAATCATTTAAAAAGTGGGGTGTGTTCAAAATAATAGGAGAGTGGAGTTCAATTAGTGACGGCAATCATTTGTGAACAAACAGGTCTGAATCAGTAGGTCTATAATAACAGGAAGTCAGCATATGTTGTATATGATTTCTCCTTAAAAGCCTGAGAAATATGGGTCGTTCAAGACATTGTTCAGAAGAACATCGTACTTTGATTAAAAGTTGATTGGAGAGGGTAAAACGTATAAAGACGTGCAGACAATGATAGGCTGTTCAGCTATAATGATCGCCAATGTTTTAAAATGGAAAGCAAAACTAGAGAGATGTGGAAAAATGGAAGACTACCATTCAAATGGTGGAAGAATAGCCAGAATGGGAAAGGCTCAGCCAATGATCAGCTCCAGGATGATCAAAGACAAGTCTCAGTTACCTGTGAGGACTGTGACAGCTAGAAGATGCCTGTGTGAAGCTAATCTATGAGAAGAAGTCCCCACAAAGTCCAACTGTTAAAAAAAAAAGCAGGTACTGAAGCTGATACAATTTGCCAAAGAACAATCAACAACATCAACTGACCTAAAGAGAAATAGAGAAACATTTTGTGGACTGATTAAAGTAAAATTGTTCTTTTTGAGTCCAAAGATCACAGACAGTTTATCAGACGATCTCCAAAATCTGAATTGAAGCCACAGTACACTCTGAAGACGGTGACGCATGGTGGTGCAAGTATCATGATATGTGCAGGTTTCTCTTACTATGGTGCAGGCCTATTTATCACATACCAAAGGATCATGGACCAGTTTGCAGATATCAAAATATTTGAAGAGGTCATGTTGTCTTACACGGAGTAGAAAGTCCTTGAAATGGGTGTTTCAACAAAACCATGGCCCTAAACATACCAGTAAAGTAGCAAAATCTTGGTTCCAGTGCAACAAAACTGAGGGGTGAAGTGGCCAGCCAAATCCCAGGCCTTAATCCAAAAGAACATTTGTGGGGTGACATAAAAACGTAATTTCTGAGGCAAAATCAACAAATTCAAATAAATTGTGGGATGTAATTAAAGCATCCTGGGCTGGAATAACAGTTTACCGATTCCAGAAGTTGGTTGACCCTATGCAACATAGATATGAAACAGTTCTAAAAAAAACTGTGATTATATAACTGAATTTGATTAGCGAATCACAGGAATTCTAAATCTTAAAAAAGAGAGTACATATTTCGAGTTTGTAAAGACAAATGCAGACACCAGGTATTTATTTTCTGTAAAGTAGTTAAAATTCTATACATTTCTCTTCATGTTTTGATTTAGAACGCAGTGTGCAATGCATGGAAATAAAAACTAATATAAAGATTTTGGGTTAAAACTCATCTTTTTTAATTCGCTGCTATTAAAGGGCCAAACGTGCGTTGGGTGGTGAAGACATCACAGTACTATTGGCAAAGTTTGCTGAATTCATAGAGTAATTCTCACCCCAGTCATTTTGTAGCAGCCACTGTCTTGGTATAATTTCTGATAGCACAGTTGTCACACGTCTGCTAGGTATATGTACTTTTAGTCTCTGCAGATACACCGTAATATTAATTACAGAATTGTTTTTATTGAATTATAATAAACTTTGGGTTTTCTATACTTTATTCTTTAGACTTGTAAAGGAGCATTGATACAGCTCTGCAGCACAATGTCTGGGACAGAAGAAAGCAAAGTAATGAAATAGATTATGCAAATATCATCATTTTTGGAATGACTAAAGCATAATTGAATAATAAAAAAAAAAGTTTTGCTATTCTTTAAAGAGACTTTAACGCTAATTATACCACTTATACAGGACATAGCCTCTATAAAAACCATACCTGGATGTATAGCACCGATGTATTCTCTGCTGAGGATGCGGATAGTGGTGATAGCGGGCGAGGGGGGGCATAGTGTGGCCCATGGGCCATCGGGTTAAGACCTTCTGTGTCTCGGTCCGCACTTTGCTCTTGCTATACATGAATCCTTTAGCAAACTCACTACTTGCATTTACAGATGCAGACATTTACATTTGCAGAGTTTGTGACCTTGTTGTTTTCTCCCCACTGTTCTGCTAAAAGGATTAATAATTTTAGCTGGAGGCATACTGAGAATAATTAAAAAAGGAGCATGTTTTATGGCATGTTGTGCTTCAGTGACAGACTGAGCTCTGCTACAGCATCATTTATCCAAAAAAAGAACCAAACACTGCACCTCTGTATAATAAAGAAAGTTCCATTCGACAAAACAGAAAAGGTCATAGAGACAAGGCATGAAATATTCTATATCAATTATTACCATATTACGTGCGGATTATAATAGGACTTTTGTTGGGACATGAGGCCT
Source organism: Allobates femoralis (assembly GCA_033576535.1). NCBI lineage: Eukaryota > Metazoa > Chordata > Amphibia > Anura > Aromobatidae > Allobates > Allobates femoralis. The sequence goes on along the minus strand of JARQOC010000003.1, from coordinate 796,012,649 downwards.
TTTGAGTACCATTAGCTTTTATTATGAGTTTTCTTGGAGCAGATAAAGAAGGCTCTATACAATATTGCACAAGAGATGGAGTCTTCCCAAACACAATATTTGGAGACACGTTAGCGACACAGAAGATTCCATTATGTCATTATCGCCCCAGAGATCTGTGTACTGGGTTATGGATTACAATGTTTCCCCCAAAACACAGATTAACAAAATGCATCATTGGAAATAGATCATATTAATAATAAATCATCACAGTAGTGATATAAAACTCCACCCAGGTGTCACCTGCTTCAACATCGGCACCGAAAACAAGTTTATATGCCGACAGTAACAACCTATAATGTTGATTTATTGCTTTACTTCTCTTTGAGTTGCATTCATCCTATTAAAGGGAATCTGTCAGCAGGTTTTTGCTACCACAAATGAGAGAATAATAATGTAGGTAAAGAGGCACTGAATCCAGTGATGTATCACTTAGATTACTGGGTGAAGTGGCTCTGACACAATCAGAATTTTTAGATTAAGCAACACAGCAGAGCTGAGAAAGCTCTCTGTACAATATCTATAGACGGTGAGCTATTTGCAGCAGGGGCGTGCCTTACTACCTGACCTAGTCCGGCAATGATAATCTCCTGAACATGAAACAAACATTGCAGGTAAACAACTGCAAACTTTATGCTAAGATAGCTAAGATCTGTGTGTTATCCCTTGCAGCATGCTGTCTTCAGATTACATAGCAAAACCTTGCTGACAGATTCCCTTTAAGGTACGTAGACTTCACAGAGAAGGCTGCCGCTAAAAACGGAAACTGTGATGGGGTAGAGTAACAAATTTCACAATACAAACTATATAATTTATTAAATGAAGCTGTTAGACTTGATTAGGCTGGCGTATTTACTTTGAAAATCCTTGTCAGTTTTATATACTATTTTTTTACTTTTCCATCTTGATACGTGTTTAGTCTCTGTGAAAAGCAATGTGATGCTGCGGATCCACCGGATCCGCGGCACCACATGAGAAATAAGAACGAGTACCTATGGGCACAGAAAGCCACATACGGTACAGATCCCAGGCAGATCCATACTTTCAGACTATGACACATGAACTGCGCATGTGCAGTTCAGGCCTATGGTGCAGTTGTTAATGACACGTCCCCTAGGGGGATCCATGAAAAGATCACAAATAGATGCTGCTTGCAGCATCCAGTTTGCCTGTTGTGTGGGAATCTGTCAGCATACAGAGTTTTCCTGTATTCCCACAGATTCAAAAGTACCAATGTAAAATCAGCCTTACTACCGTAGTACTCAGCTGTAGCTTTTTTAGATGCATCCTCAGTACTACACATCTGCCTTTCCAAACACAACAGTATAAATTTAACATAGCAAACACCTACAAGGTAACATAAATCTTTAATTGCCTGTGTGTAAGAATCTGTACAAATGTCAGAAAGAATATCGAACACATAACACTCGGAAAACAGATGGATCAGAAAATACTTTCCCTGTACTTCTGTCCTAAATCTCATTACACGTTTATATGAAAGATGCATACACTATTGTTTTGATAGATTTCTTATACTAATCCTCTGCTTCTAGATTATTGAAATTTCAAAATGGGAAAAATTGTTCAACAGTGTATTATATACATCATGCAAACCACGTTTCATTTTATGTACATGAATGAATACTAATAGGATTACTGCTGTCATTTATATTGTTAGTAAAAATTAATAAGTGCAAAGCCTTAACTGAATGCTGCAGACACTTTAGGACATATTATCATTAAAACTGTACCAAAATTGGAGAACATTTTTTGGTGCTCGGTTGTCAGGATTCTGGCTCATCTGATGATCTTTTATGTATCCTCTCCCTTATTCAACATGGCGTCTGCTACCTTGTTCCTGTCCATGTGTTTCTCGTTTCCTTCCCATATAAGTTTCAGTCCAGGCTGCAGCCTTTCTTGAGTATTTTGCTTGGATCTCTGGATGCTTGCGCTTCTCAAGTTTTTGCTCCTTCTTTAGCTACTCTGGTTTGGCACTTTCCAGCACTTCTGCAATCTGAAGTCAAGCTAATCTCCACTTGCTTCTAGTTGACTTTGCTGCATCAAGTTGCTTTGTCTGAAGTTGTGTCCCAATCACCTCCAAGAGGTCTCGCGAATATCACCCATCCTTTGGAATACTGTGCCCCTACATGTCTGATTATCCACCTCACTTGGATTCTACAGATGGAACCTGAAAACCCATCTCTTCAGGAAAGCTTAGAGCCTGCAATACTGTTACTACTACTAGAGCTGGTGGTTCACCACCACCACTACTGGAGCGACTGCCTCAACACCACCACCACAACTGGAGACGCCATTTCACCACCACCACCCCTGCGCAGCCGCCTCACCACCACCAGAACTGCTGCAACCTCCAATCTATTGTCTCCTCCCCATCATTCTATAGTATGTAAGCCCGCAAGGGCAGGGTCCTCTCCCCTTTGTACCAGTCTGTCAATTTTTTCACTGTAATCTATATCTGTATTGTGTTGTAAACCCCTTCTCATTTACAGCACCATAGAATTATTGGGGCTATATAAATAATAATTATAATAATGTAATAGCTTCAGGTTCTGCCAGTCTGCTCTGCATCACGTAAGCCGTTTGTTCTAAAACATTCCGCTGCGACAATTCAGTTTAGTTTCCGTAAGTGCGTTTGCAAAGCTCTGGACTGTTCGGGACTCGCATTTCTTGCTCTGCACTGCATCCAGTTCTGGACTGTCTACCTAAAGACTATACTATTTCCAGGCCTCCTTGGATATGAACTGTTACTTATAGACTGTTCCAATATTGGTCACTACCAGTGTAAACTATTACTTATTGAGTATTCTATTACTGGCCACTACCTGTGTTAACTGTTACTTATAGACTTTCATGTTAGCATCTGTTAATGTAGAGACTTTCCTGCCAGGCTTCACTGTGTTGAACCTCATTATACTGTTTAACTACTCTGCTCGTGTTTGCTGCACATGAGCTCTAATACACTTTCACTTTAACACCTTGTCTAAGTCTTTGTCTTTGCACCCACACCTTTAGATTCCTGAGTGATTCACGATAGTTATTACATCGATGTTGCATTACTTCATGTCCCATTTCAGCAAAGCAACATTTTGGAAAATGAGGAGAGAGTGACAATGCACTATAAACATGATGCAAGTCAGGAAAGAACATTTTTGGAGCAAATTAATCTTGCTCGGTGTGTGTGATATTTTATATTCTAAGTGTTCAGAATCAGCCATGGAGGTCTTTGTGGTTACTGTCACTTTAGGTGACACACAAGGATAATGACAAGCCTCATGGCTTGGAGGGTGCTCTCTCACTTGGAGAGGAGTTGAAGCAATTTTAGAAAATCTTCAATTGAGGACAGGTGCTCTGGCTGCACCCCAAGATGGCTGGTGCCAGAATGGCTCTTGCCTGAGCCCACACAATGCTATGGGTCTAATGGGCGCTTTACACGTCCCGATATCGTTGTCCAACAACGACAAAAAGTCACGTGGTTCGTGCGTTGGCCCCGATATCGTTCGTGCGTTGTGTGGTGTAAATGACCAATTCGATGCAAGAACGATGCCAAAACGATATCGGGGAAGAATTGAGCAGGCTCCCCAACTGCCCGATATTGGATAGACGATCTGGCAGGATCGTGCTGTGTGACAGCCCAACACCGATTTGAAGCATAACTTCCCCCTATTCACTCCCATGTTAAATGGTCGTTCCCTGGCTCGCTCGTACAAGGGGGCGTATACAACGCAGTTGTGTTGCCTGTCGATATCTCCCTGTGTGACAGCTCCTATGCGATCTTGGATTACTGCCAAAAATGTGCGCGCTCCCATGCCGTTGTATACAATATCAGGACGATATCGGGACGTGTAAAGCGGTCATAAGGAAGGCTACTTGATAATGCAGCATACCCTGCGTAGGCTTTAATTCACAGGGTTGTAATGGACATTTGATTTACAATAACTTAGCACTTCAGGGGGCATATGAAATAGCTAGTCCCTACCAATTTTCAAAATTCCTTTGACCATAAACAAAATCACACTTTGCATCGTACACGCTGCTTAAATGTTAAGTTTTACAAAGGACGATCCCTTTAATCTAATGTGGACCCCTCATGCAGGACGACATCTAGGAAAGAAATTCCTGGCGTCATTAACTAATACAATAATGGTGACAACTTGAAAAAGAGTCTGTCAGCAGGTTTTTGCTACATAATCTAAGGACTACATGCTGTAGGGGTTAAGAATCAGAATTCAAGGATTTGTCTCTTCAAAGTATGTGCTGTTGTGATAAGCAGCTCACTTTCTATAAACACTGTAAATATGGAGCCTGGTGTGGGTGGGAGCAGCTTTCTCAGCTCTTCCAAATTGCTAAATCTACAAACTCTGTGTCAAAACTGCTGTAGCTAGTAATCTAAGTGATATATTGTTGGGTTTAAACTTTCTTTACCTACATTATGCTGCTCTCAGATGAGGTAGCAAAAAACTGCTGACAGATTCCCTTTTAGGCCAGCTCCATCCCTATGCAGGCTGTGTGTGGACTACACGAAAACAAATAGTGTAACACTATTTTCAGCTGTAAAAGAAAAGAAAGTCAGCTCACCTAGGATCCGTGCACAGTCCAAAACTTCAAAGGCAAAGAGGAAAAAAACTGTAGACACCAGCACAATGGAAATCTGATAAAATGCAAATTTATTAAGTCCAAATGTAACAACAAAGCAATCCAAAGCAAGGTTGAAAATAACACTGGCAAAAGAGGAGCAAAGGTGGATAAAATACACCACAGCAATGTGTTTCCAACCTGCAGAAGGCTCCTTATTCACTGCCAGGGGCAGCGGCATTTGGACTTAAAAATGTTCCATTTTATCGGATTTCCATTGTGCTCATCTCTGTAGTTTGATTATCTTCAGCTTTATCAGTATTAAAGGTGCACTAACATTTTCCAGCATTGCGTGATCACATGTTGCTCTTTGAATCAGTGAAGATTCCAAACTTTGGGCTCTCACAGATCACCGTTACTGTGCATAACAATATTATTCTATGATGGGAATATCCCTTTACAGTCTTCATATAGAAGCAGAGATACTGTATGCATCATCTACGTACAGAAAGCAAATATGTAATCAGGTTATGTTACATTATATAGAAGCAGCTTACTATTGGATTACGATGATACCTTTTTAATTAGCAAAAATGTCACCAAAAATATTTTATGTGTTTGACTATCAGGAGCGATCAGAAAATTCACAGCACACGAGTCCTAGGTATGAGTCCGGAGTATCCCCAAGCGAAGGGCAGCCACGTTTATCCGCAGCTCTTTCCTCGTTACAGGGATTGTGGAGTTTGGTCTATGTATACAGTACAGATGGACAGACAGGAGACAGACAACCATTGATCACCAGTACAAGGGGCAGAGAGGTGGGAAAGTCATACACCTATTTGTCCAGTATATTCTCTGTTCGCTCCTATAGGCTGTTTTGGCTAGTAACTTGCACCCATATTACATGCCACTTACAGCATAGTTTCATGACTGAATTACCTGTCTGAGTGCACACATCTACCTCTCCCAATTCTACAATGATGTAACACCTATAAACCTACAATTTACTATATTACAAATACATGCATTACTTTCTTGGCAAGCACATAACTTTGGTAATAATCTTGAGCAATTAGACCCATATATGAACTCGCTCCTTTTACTTCTACATCTGTTAGGCTAGGGTCAGATTTGCTTCAGCCCTCTGGCTGACGAATCCGTCAAAAACGTAGTCTCTGGCAGGCTGAGCGCACAGCGTTAACGGCATGTAACACTATGCGCCGGCTGCCTATTCATCACTATAGATACCTGATGCTTGGTGCAGCCGCAGACTCCACACACAAGGAGCGGATATGTGCTTTTGCTGAGCGCACAGGAAAGAGCTGCAAACCACAGGTATCTATAGTGATGAATAGGCAGTTAACATGCTAGTTAGACCCTAGCCTTCGGCAGTGCAAAACCTTCATTGCGGCTTTGTAGGGCTTCACTAAAGCAATTATGGGACTTTGTCATTTTATTAGCTCCCTGCATTGAGCCTTTGGTGAGGCTGCATGATACTACAATCTGTAGAAGCCTGTTTCAAGTTGCCGGTTTTAGGTTGAATTTATTTTGGTTCACTCCTGTTTCTTAGCTCTCACTTAGCCTGTTTATTCCTTTAATCGGTCATAACTTGTCTTTTCACTACCTTAGGCTGGCTTCAGGCTTGCGTTGTGTTCAGATCAGGTTGAAAACAGGAGCATCTGCATGCAGCTATGTGGCTTCAAATACATGCCATCATAGCAGCTGGATGAGTCACAGAGAGAGACCAGAATGCTGTTGATGCATTGGGAGGGCAGAAAACAATGTTTGAGCATGCTCAGTGTGGTACAACAGATCCGATTGGATGGATCTGCCTATTTCCAAAACCAGACTCTACGTATTGCCTCTGACTTTGACCTTTTGGTCTTGACCTGGATTGCTGACAATTCTCTGCCAGCCCAATCCACCAGTCAGCAGACACTTCGTGAACTCATCCCAGGGACCCTATGTAAGTCCAGATCCCTTTATGGGGTTAAAGGGTGAAGGCCAGGGATCCCTTGGGACCTGCTATATTTAGTGACTTGCACATAACCTGTCCATGGAAGTCCTACTGAAGGTAATCTATCAGTGGGATCAACCCCCATAAACTGTCTATATGAGCACTCAGGTCATAGAAAGCTGAAAAAAATGATACCTTAATATATTGGATCCGACATCTTATTCAAGAGAAATCCTGTAACAAATCCCCAGTCTCATAGCGTCAGCCTCCCCTATCATCATTATACAGCACCAATCTCCCCTGTCAATAGTATACAGCACTAGCCTCCCGTCACCAGTATATAGTACCAGCCTCCCCTATTCACCAGTATATAGCAGCACCATCTTCCTCTGTTCACCAGTATATAGCTCTACCCTCCCCTGTCACCAGTATATAGCAATACCAGCCTCCTTGTCACCAGTATATAGCAGCACCAGCCTCCCCTGTCACTAGTATATAGCTCCAGCCACACCTGTTACCAGTATATAGCACCAGCCTCCCCTGTTCACCAATATATAGCACCAGCCTCCCCTGTCACCAGTATATAGCACCATCCTCCCCTGTTCACCAACATATAGCACCAGCCTCCCCTGTCACCAGAATACAGCACCAGCCTCCCCTGTCAACACTATACAGCACCAGCACTCAGATTGCACTGCCCTCAGATTAAATGGCAAACACCTGCTGACAAATCCCTTTAATTAACAATTTCAGCTCTGCTATGTGCAGTTGCCTCAGACCGGAAAAACACATTCTTGAGTGGGAACACAATGAAATTTAGATATACTGCACAATAAATTAACATTTGTTTAATGTCAAGTTCCCAATATTGCAGTAGGAAATATTGGAAGTTGACCAGAGAGGTGATTTTATTGAATTGAGAGATTGTTGAAGGAAAAACAAAGCTTTCCTAATAGAACACAAGCAAATCTATGGTTTAATACCATATGGATATGAGCCTAGCCAAACAGATAATCACACACCCAGCATCAAAGACGTAATGCTAAAATTGATCATTTGCAATGGGGTCCGCTCCTAATGTGTACAGCATGCGTGTCTTATTTGGTGGCACCGCTGATTAACATAGAATTACACTTACACTTACTGTACATACACAGTAAAAAAAAAATACATATCTAGAATTTATGATATCTATAATTATAGAATGTGAATACATGTCCTAAATTTAAAAAACAACAACAACATGATTTAATCAATTACCACTTATGAATCTTTTTTTAGGCTGGAGCAACAGGTCAACATCCAAACCATTGCTGGCAACCATCTATCACGGCTAAATGCGGCTTTCAAGGTAAAAATGTTTGGGGACCATTGGTCTAGAAAATCAGTTTAATTTTAAGGGTTAATTCAAAACTCCATATTTAACTGATATTTTTTATAATTCCTCTGATAAAGCTCTTTTTATTTATGTATTTCTTTTATTTATACTCACCCCTATCCTCTGAAAATTGCAAATAAAGAGATTAAGTTCATCTGTCAATCACAGTGAGTGATCAGTTAATTCTCTACTGCCCACTCCTCAGGGAATGAATATTCATGTAGTGACATCACAACACTGCCCTCTTCAGTAACCACACAACCAAAGCAGTGGAAATCACTCACATGGGGGTCTGTATCTTCCTGTGTTTGCTGCAGAAGAGAAAGGAGGGGGAGTAAGTGTGGCGCCCCACTGGTCAGGCGTCACAAGTGGGGTACTGCACCCAAAGATGAGCGTGTGGTTGTCCCTGTCGCAAGTACAATGCAGAACACTGTGGAAGGTTCTGATCCCAAAACACATCCACAAATACAACCGGGGGAGGTCCCAGAGTTAGAGAGTGAAAGTGGAAAGTGTGAGAGGAGCAAGGTGGAACACACGGGGAGTCTTCAGGAGTGTCTTCCCCGAGGAAAGACGAAGATCGGGAGCTTAACCGTGAGAGCAAGGGGTCTTCAAAAAGAGGGCTAGAGAAAGAAGTAGCCCAGACAGAAAGTTCCTGACTTGTCCACCCGGAGTGCACGGGTCTGACAACTACTGCCCAAAAAGCAGACCATGAGAAGAGAGAGAAGGGACAGGACATGGGTAGATCCAAGAAGGTACCACCAGAGACTTCCACAGATTCTGCATTCTGCTGCTACTACCCGGCCAGCCGTCCTGCTGAAGTTCTGTGAACTGTGCTCCCATCTTGTTCAGTTTTTTCTCTACAAGTAAAGTACCTGGAAGAGTGAAGTACCTCTGTGTCTCTGTACTGCTTCATTGACTTTTCTCAAAGGTTTGCATCGTGCCGGCGTCAGGTAACACTGCCCCGGAGGATTAGCTCAGTGGCGGACCTTGTGCCAAGAGGGCCCTGGTGCAGCAGCTGATGGTGAGGAGCGTGGGGGGAATTGGGGTGCTAGCGGATGTCAGCGAGGAGCGTGGGGGGGGGGGGGGGAGTCTGCTAGCGGACATTCAGGAAAAAAAGGGGGGGTTGGGGGGTGCTATAGGTGCTGCGGCTCCTACCTGCGCCTGGCCACGCTGTCCTGGAAGCCGGGGCGGCAGAGGAGAGGGGCGGGATCAGCCAAGGGAAGTAGGAAGCTTCCCTCAGTTAACCCCTCTCCTCTGACACAGGGTCATGGGGGTCGGCTGGGGGCCCCCCTGCAGGCTTGAGGGGCCCCCTAGCCGGTCGGAGCCCTGGTGTAGCTAAACTAGCTGCACCACGGTAGGTCCGCCCTTGGATTAGCTCTACCTGTAGGGAGCTGCTCTACCCTAGCCGCAATACCACCACCCTCCGGAAGACTGTGGTGGCGCTGGTGTCTAGTCACCAGGCACTACAGGTGGTTTCATGTGATAAAGACTACAATCCCTTAATTGGAGGCTGTCTCCCCCTCAGGGCCACAGGTCTGGGCAGGCCACCAGTGAGATCCCCCACCGAAGCTGAGGGCCCAGACATCCGAGTTCCCATACCCTGGGGCGGTACAGAAGTGTATGCTCTTAGCAGCTGCACCTCTGACATCTTCATTTCCATCCAGCATGAAGCATTGTCATTGTGTGTATGAGGCATATGTGTAGTGTGTGCTGTCTGGTATGTTTCTTTGTGTTTATATGAACATTTGTTCATTTGCTCAGCAGATGTACACATTACATGTATGCAGGAAAACAAATGTTCATATAAGCAGATTGAAATCTCTCACAGACAGCAAACACTGTCGCACAAAACACCTCCCCCTCTCCTCTCTCTCCCTCCCCCTCCTCCTGCCCATCCGAAGCAGCCTGCACAAGCCTGAGATTTTCAGTGTAACTTCAGCACAGAGGGGAGGGAAGGAATGCTAGCTAGGCATGGTTGTTTAAATAACATTTATATACGGTGGACTACCTGGCAGTGAAAGTAATGAGCCAGACTAGTGCATCAACTGCATGCTGTGTGTGAAGATACTCATAGCAAAAAAAAACTACATAGGATATAGTAATGATTTTTACATCTTTTAAAAGGTCTGCCCATGCTCTATTCAAGGGTACTATTAGTATCATACTGAAAAATAAACTAATTGTGTCTCTTTAAAGGGAATCTATAAATAAAGGAGACACAAGAGGCACAGATGGTGCCTTATCATAAAGGACACGTAGTTTGTAATAGGTCACAACAGGGTACACTGACCTTTTCAGGTTGTGTAACCCACAACCAGCTTGAGCGCTTTAGCAGCTGCTGCAGAACCTCCACCGGCTCGCCAAAAACGCGGGAAAATTTAGAAGTTCAAACAGGAATGGTTTCAACGGTCCGCGCTGCTGCTTTAATAAATGTACTCCAAAAGCATTGCTTCCTCCATCTCCTTCTTTATTCCTCCCCATAAACCAACGCGTTTCGGTGCAAGCCTCGTACCTTCCTCAGGGTCCATGAGGAAGGTGCGAGGGTTGCACCGAAACGCGTTGGTTTATGTGGAGGAATAAAGAAGGAGATGAAGGAAACAATGCTTTTGGAGTACATTTATTAAAGCAGCAGCGCGGACCGTTGAAACCATTCCTGTTTGAACTTTTAAAGGGAATCTGTTGGGTCAAAAATCCATATGTAACTGATATCATTTTCTAATTTCTTTCTCTAACCTCTCTCTTTTCATGTATTTCTGTTATTTATGCTTGCCTCCTATCATCTATAAACTGCAAAATACAAGATTAATTCCTTCAGACAATTACAGTAAGCTCTCTGCTGCCCACTCCCCAAGGAATGAATACTTATGTATCACTACACAGCCCTTGCTTTTCTTTGATCTGTTATGCGGTGTGTGTGACTCATTGCAGAGCAGAAAGGAGGGGGAGGAGGTATGTGCTTAGCTGTAGCTCTGAGCTCTTCATGGCATTGTGTGCATCGTGTGCAGTCTGAGATATTTTTATGTGATAATAAGAACATTTGATCATTTGGTCAGCAAGTACACACATACCATGTATGCAGTGAAAACAATGTTCATATAATCTCTTACACAGTGCAAGAGAGGAGGGACAGAACACCAGCTTGGGTGGATGTGGATATTTTAATACTTATACAGCAGTTGGACTAATCCTCTCTAAAAGTAATGGACAGGACTAATGCAGCAGCTCCCTGCAGGGTCTGAAAATGCTCATAGCAAGGGAACTACAAAACGTACAATAATGCTTTTACATGTTTTTAAAAGGGCCCAGACACTAGTAATATTGGTAGCATACTGAAAAATGACTGGACAGAGTCCCTTTAATACTGATGAATGTATCTTAGAAGGCTAATAGTAGGGACAACAAGATTCAAGGGATTTCTCTAGGGTAAGAGTTCATTCAAATGTAAATCCTTTATGAAATGAATGAAAAAGCGGCACTTACCGGGAGAAGAGAGAAGTCTTCTTTAATGTGGTTCACGGATTACATGAACCCAGCGCGAAACGGTTTGCCGTCGTCCACTTCCTTTCCTTCTCCTCCCTGTACTACATGTAATCTTTGAACCACAATAAAGAAGACTTCCACCTTCGCCCAGGGAGTGCCGCTTTTTAAAGGGATTTTCCCATGAACAAAGTTAATTTAAAAGTTCATTTTAATAATTAGATCTTGTAATAATAATAATTTTCACAACTGGATGTGTTTAACAAAATCAAAAATGTTCCTGTGCTGAGATATTCCAATAAATGTGCTCCTACTATGTACAGTTTCATTTTTATTTCTGACCGTGCACGGAGCATTGGTTTGATCCTGGGCAGGGAAGGATGAAATAAAGTATACAGACATTACAGCACGGTATCACAGATAATTCTTTCTTTGAGGTAAAACATTTTTTACAAACAGGCAGAATAATGTTTTACCTCACAAAAAGAATCATCTGTGATCTCATGTCTGTATATTCTCTTTCCTTACTCCCCTGCCCAGGAGACTTGGTATGATCAGACAGTGTTCTGTGCACGGGCAGAAGTAAAAATGAAACTGTGCATAGCAGGAACACATTTATAAGATTACTAGCTGTAGTACCCGGCTACACCCGGGTTAATAAATAACTGATGTTAGCTATAACAAAATAGAATTTGAATATGTCATATTAATGACCTGTAAGAAAATAGAAGCTGAGCTGTGATTGATTACTATAGGCAGCCTAATAAATCTCCAGCCAACAGTAAACCCTCCCCCTGGCCGGGCAGTATATGTTACCTCACACATACACATAATAGACAGCTCATGTGACTGACATCTGCCTTAATTCCCTATATGGCACATGTGTTGCACATTGGCTGTTTTTAATCAGATCTTTATGTTTGGAAATTAAAGATAGCACACGTATGAGGCGAGTTATGTGAGGTGATTTGTGCACATCTGTGTCTGTGTGGTGTGTGTGTACCTGAGGTGTGTGTATTTGTGTGTCCCTGTGGGGTGAGTGCATGTGTCCCTATAGGGTGTGTATGTGTGTGTGTCCCTGTGGGGGGGTTTGTGTGGTGTGTGTCTTTGTTGTGTGTGTCTCTTTGTGGTGTGTGTGTGTCCCTGTGGGGTGAGTGCATGTGTCCCTATTGGTGTGTATGTGTGTGTCCCTGTGGGGGGGTCTGTGTGGTATGTGTATCTGTGTTGTGTGTGTCTCTTTTTGGTGTGTGTGTCCCTGTGGGGTGAGTGCATGTGTCCCTATAGGGTGTGAATGTGTGTGTGTCCCTGTGGGGGGGTCTGTGTGGTGTGTGTCTCTTTGTGGTGTGTGTGTGTGTCCCTGTGGGGTGAGTGCATGTGTCCCTATAGGGTGGCTATGTGTGTGTGTACCTGTGGGGGAAGTCTGTGTGGTGTGTCTGTGTTGTGTGTGTCTCTGACAACATGATGTTGTAATGAGTGAGTCACTACTAACATTTAAGAAGGACCTGGTGCCTTTCTTGAAAACTATAATATTACCAGTTATATACACTAGATCCTTTGACAGGGCGTTGATCCAGGGAATTAGTCTGATTGCCATATCTGGAGTCAGGAAGGAATTTTTTTTCCCCAATGTGGACCCTAGTGTTGCCACATGGGTTTTTGTTGCCTTCCTCTGGATCAACATGTTAGGCTATGGGTTGAACTAGATGGACTTAAAGTCTTCCTTCAATCTTAAAAACTATGTTACTATGTTACTACCGTTCAAAGGTTTGGGAAAAACCAAACACTTTAGTGTGTTCCATGAAAACTCATACTTTTATTTATCAAATGAGTTGCAAAAGGGATGGAAAATATAGTTCAGACATTGACAAGGTTAGAAATAATGATTTTTATTTGAAACTAGCTGTAGTACCCGGCTACGCCCGGGTTAATAAATAACTGCTGTTAGCTATAACAAAATAGAATTTGAATATGTCATATTAATGACCTGTAGGAAAATAGAAGCTGAGCTGTGATTGATTACTATAGGCAGCCTAATAAATCTCCAGCCAACAGTAAACCCTCCCCTGGCCGGGCAGTATATGTTACCTCACACATACACATAATACACAGCTCATGTGACTGACATCTGCCTTAATTCCCTATATGGCACATGTGTTGCACATTGGCTGTTTATACTCAGATGTTTATGTTTGGAAATTAAAGATAGCACACGTATGAGGCGAGTTGTATGAGGTGATTTGTGCACATCTGTGTCTGTGTGGTGTGTGTGTCCCTGGGGTGTGTGTATGTGTGTGTCCCTGTGGGGGGGGTCTGTGTGGTGTGTGTCTCTGTTGTGTGTGTCTCTTTTGTGTGTGTGTGTGTGTCCTTGTGGGGTGAGTGCATGTGTCCCTATAGGGTGTGTATGTGTGTGTCCCTGTGGGGGGGGTCTGTGTGGTGTGTGTCTCTGTTGTGTGTGTCTCTTTGTGGTGTGTGTGTGTCCCTGTGGGATGAGTGCATGTGTTACTATAGGGTGTGTGTGTGTCCCCTTTGGTGTGTGTGTGTGTGTGTGTCTCTGTATTGTGTGTGTCTCTTTGTGGTGTGTGTTTGTTCGGGTGCGTGGTGAGTATCCAATGTTGGGGCTGCACCTTAGCGACTATACACTTGCTGTTACTCTTTGTGTGCGTGTGGTGTGTATACATGTCCCCGTGCGTGGTGAATATCTCATGTTGGGGCCCCACCTTAGTGACTATATGCTGGTATGTGCTGTTAGTCTTTGGCGCTATCATTAAGCCCCTCTCATTCCCAACTGTTAACTGGTAACTGTCACTTTTTCCCCATTATGTAGATAGGGGCAAAATTGTTTGGTGAACTGGAACGCGCAGGGTTAAAATTTCGCCTCACAACATAGCCTATGACGGTCCCGGGGTCCAGACGTGTCACTGTGCTAAATTTTGTGGCTATAGCTGACAGCTGTCAATTTTCCTCCAACACTTTTCCATTCACTTTTTCCCCATTATGTATATGGGGGCAAAATTGTTTGGTGAACTGGAACGCGCAGCGTTAAAATTTCGCCTCACAACATAGACTATGATGGTCTCGGGGTCCAGATGTGTGACTGGGCAAAATTTTGTAGCTGCAGTTGCGACAATGTAGATGCCAATCCCGGATATACACACATACATACATACATACATACACACATTCAGCTTTATATATTAGATTTGAGCACAGAAACATTTTTTTGAAACACATCCAATTGTGGAAATTATTCTTCTTCCAAGATCTATTGATTAAAGTCAACTTTATTCATAAGAAAACTCCTTTAATTCCCTTTTAAATGGATTTCCATGTCTCGATTGACTATTAAGTGCTCAACCTGGGAGCAAGCGTACCCAATAAACCACAAGTGTGGTGCCGGACCCACTACTATATGTCAGTACTATGACAAAGTGAATGAGAACCCTAAAGTCTCATTCACATGTTGAGTATATTCTTCTTGCAGGTTTAAATCTGTAGCATGTCAATTCAGAGTTCAGAGTTTTTGCAGCAGATTTTACACATACTAATGAATGAAGAGAAAGCTACACCAAAAATGCATATTAAAATGCACTTAAAAAGCTCCTATAGTTCGTAGCATTTTTCCTGCCAAGAGATGCAGAAATTGGGCAGAAATGTCTGCACCAAATACTTAACGTGTGCACATAGCCTTAGAGTTTGGATGAAGATCTCCAGTAAAAACATTAAATCACTATTATTGTTGTTTTGGTAAATTAAAAAGCCAAGACGCTATATTGAAGGTCAGTGTTCCTGTGCTGTCGTTTTTAAATGAAACTGATGAGGAAATCCCCTAATAGTAAGATTAAATGGTCGTGACATAACAAATATGGCAGGACTCCAAGTATCATCTATTTACCAGCTACTCTGCGTATTATATTTCATTGGCAAGAATTACAACTCTTTAAATGTTTGTATTCTCCTTTTTTTTAATATCAGGCAGTGTGCATAATATGTCTGTGCAATTAGCCCATATTATACGTCCTCAACATACTGTCTGTTGTAAGAGTGGGCAGCCATTCACCATATGGAACATATGTTCTTTCGCAGTGGCGAAACTTTAAGCTCAAGGCCCCCGTTGCGAAAGCTCCAACGGGGTCCCCAATTATTGAAAATCTTTAACAGCATTAGTATTTTTTTAGAGGCCTAATGGACTTTTGGGGTGTGATTGCAACCGCTGCACTTATTGTAGTTGGGCCTTGTTCTAACAGTTATACATCTTCCCACCATTTATTTGACTGTATAAGAAAGCCCAGCATACAGAAGGCCACTGATAAAAAAATATATTTCTTGCAGCCTATGTTATTTTTTAAAATTGGTACCTTATAGTGGACAGGTGCCTTGGCATCCACTCTCACTGTTGCAGCTGTCAGGCGCATATCTCCTGATTACATCAGCTCAACAATGGCCAAAGACGCAGCATATATCAAGCTATAGCCAGTCTGATGACAATGATTTTGGTGTTAATCTCCTGTTTTTAGGACATCTGGCACTCTAAACATGTGGTTATGTCTCTTCTCCTTCTCTCTCGCCAATATCTCCACTCCTCCCTGACGCTCGCTCCCTTGGCTGATGCCCAGCAGTTTTCACAAGCTGAGCAACTATAGCAGATAAATCAGTGTTATTTAGTAGTAGAGCAGGACAAGTGCTAACAACAGTTCTTCACCTTGTAACATGAAGACATCTGGAAAAAGAAGCAATATATGCTACAATTGTGAGGAATCAAGGAACTATAGTCTCATCTATAACACCACCAACAAAAAGCCATAACAGTATGAAAACAACTCAACTGTGCTGCAGAGAGCTGGCCAAGGTAATAAACATGAAAAATGACATACTTCTCACCACAGATGAGTTTTAGCTTTCTGGCAACTTGATGGATGAACAAGCCTAGAAAGGTCCACCAAAGTCTTCTTTACTGTTATCTTGATTATAACAAGACATTCCGTTGCTGGTCTTCCTCTTCGCCTTCTTCCTTCTATTCTTCCTACCATAATGCCCTTTTCTAGTGTTTTCTCTCTTTGTATGATGTGTCCAAATTAGGCAAGTCATAGCTTAGTGATCCTTGTTTCAAGTAACAAGTCTGGCTTAATTTGTTCCAAAATTTGTTTGTCTGTGCTTCTGAAGCGATGGCTGGGGGACCACCGCGGTGCAGAGTGACATACAGTACACAAGACAAGGTGCAAATAATAAAGGGTGAATTTATTAACAGGCAGGGAATAATGTGGCTAAAGCAGGTTTAAACAGGGGCAAAAGATGATTTAAAAAGTTTTGTATTATCTAGCTGGGCCACTCAATAACACGGTGCTCCAACTATTATAGGAGCAATATCACAAAGGTAAATCAAAACAACTGCAAAATATAGTGCTACTCTACGTATAACCTTACTGGCCTCCACTATACAGGCTACAAGGCTGCTGTGTTCTAACTATTGAGGCCTACACTATACCCTAATGTGTGCACAATCAGAAACAAACTCACGGTGATGTTGGGGACACAGTTCCAGTCCTCGGGGCCCCCAGCAGTCTAGTTTGGTTTTGCACTCTTCTCATGGCTGGATTGATGAGATGTAATGTTCTTCTTGCTTCACGGTCCTCGTGGTCTGCCAGGGATCTGTAAGTCCCGTTCCAGTCTTGTGCAGGGCCACCAAAGTTTAGTAACTCAGTGCAGCACATGGCAGTTACCTTTTAAGCAATCACAAAGTCTGCACAAAAGTCCAGAGGTCCCCAACTCCAGGCCTCAAGGGCCGCCAACAGTGCAGGTTTTCAGGATTTCCTTAGTATTGCACAGGTGCTAATGTGATCATCTGCACAGGTAATGATTCCAAGCCCTGTGCAATACTAAGGAAATCCTGAAAACCTGCACTGTTGGCGGCCCTTGAGGCCTGGATTTGGGGACCTCTGCTCTAGTCTAATAGAAGCACACAGGCAGCATGACCTCTTACACAGATTCCACACACTGCTCTTCTCAGCAGCACAGCTACTAGCTCTCTGAGTCTCTCACAGGCTCCCCCTCCCCTTCTAGCTTTGGGCAGTCTATTAGCACAGTCTTAGCAGAGGGAGCAGAACATTCCATCACACCAGATACGGGGGGTAGTTCTGACTCTTAAAGTGGCAGCGTGTGTGGCGCCCCACATGGTCAGGCGTCACAGTGGGGTATTGCACTTGTAAAAGTGGTGTAATTTTCCCAAACTGCAAGTGGATCCTAGGCTGGTGGGTGGGACCCATTCCTGCACTCCCACATTAGAATAGAAGTGGCAGGTTACTCCTGGGAGGGAGATATGGTCACCTCTAGAGGAGTCAAAGAGTGAGTGAGAAGGGAACAGAGAGGAGTCGAGGAGGAGTGTGGAGTGAGGCGGAAGGTCTAACAGGACAGCTCCAGGCTGATCCTGAGGGAAGATGAAAGGGGATCCTGTGAGAGAGTACCTGACGCAGGAGTCTGGGCCCAAGAGAGAAAGGGGGAACCCCAGCGTGGAGCACCCATATCCAGGGAATTCCCCAGTCCACCACGGGAACGCCGGACCCAAGGAAACGGCCAGAGTCTACCTCTGAAGTCATCAACGGGCTGCTGCAGTCTGTTCACCGGCTGGGCACCCTACCAGATGGAGCGGTCTGCCTGCTTCTTCACTTCGAGGGAGGGGAGCCCCAAGACTACCTTCAAGGAGTAATTGGGTATAGACTCATTAGACTCATCCTAGGCGGGGAAGAAAGGACACGGGTTCGTCAACTAAGGTATACCACAGGTACCACCATACCACCTGGCATCCACTTGCAGCTACCCGTACAGCTATCTGTTTCTTTAACAACTTTTGCTGAACTGTGGACTTGTATGCTGATGACTGTTAACAGTAAAGTACCCAGGAGAGTGACTTTGCCTCCGTGTCTTTATCTTCATCACATTATTGCTTGCAGCAACGCCGCCCCGGAGGACCAGCTCCACCTGTAGGGAGCTTTACTACCCTTGCAGCGATACCATCGCCCTCCGGAGGACTGTGGCGGCGCTGGTGATCCATCACCAGGTGCTACAGGTGACGTCACGTGACAACAACAAACTCTTATCCCTGTACATAACCCCTTATTGAAGTGTCACCCAGGCCACGGGCTCAGGCGCTGCCACCCGGGACATCCCCGTGAAAAACCCTCTGAGCCTGATACCCGAGTACCCCAGGGCCTGGGACTCGACACGTGTTCCTTACTGTCCATAGCAGTGACACCCCATACCATGCCTCCCTACTTAATGATGGTCGTCCTCGGCCATAACAACATCAAGGCCACAGTGTAATGTAGGAACGTTCAATGCGGATACAGCACCTGTAGAGGTGACAACAATATTGGCAAAGCAGACAGAGTATACTGTTTAATCAGATTGTGGAACCCCTGCAGTAGACTCTAAGATCTTCAAGATCTTGGCTATCAGGCAACGCTTGCCTATCTTCCAGAGGAACACTTGCTGCACGAGTTGTAGTGGGCTCTTGTTGGGTCTTGGGCTTCATGTGGCTATAGTGGTTCAGTCCATAGGATTACCAATTCTGGATGGCTGAGACCCCCCACTGCGTCAGGGACAGTCCACTAGTCATCATCGACTTCACAAACAGGCACGATAAATTCAGGAAGGGGAGTAGCACCTTCAGGTGACAATGGCACAGAATGAACCTCAGACCAGCATGGTCGCAACATATTTCTGTGTAGTACCCTGGGGCGGACGCTCCATTCTCAATCTGCACCTTGTACACTGGGCCGTCAGCATACACTTGCTCGATTACTCTGTAAGGCTGTACTTCCTATCTCTCACTTAGTTTATCCTTGGGCAGTTTCTCTCTGACTAATACTTGGACTCGGTTGAAGCAGTATCTCTCGAGTCAGTTAACGGTCCGTATGTTCTGTCTTCTGTAGCTGCTGACCCGCCAACCGATGTATCATTTCTAGTCGTTGCCATTGTTTTTTTTACCCATGAAGTGACAGTTCGCTCCATCAGATCCTCTGGCTGCTCCAAATTCAGCACGATGACCTCTTGCCCAGCGCTTCCAAACAGCAGTAGATATGAAGTGTAACCCGTAGTGGAATGGACCTGATTGTTGTAAGCCCAGACCAGTTCTGGCAGGTAGTCAGGCCAACATGCCTTCTTATCTTCAACGTTCTCAGCATTTGAAGTAGGTTTCCGTTGAAACGTTCACATGTTCCGTTGCCTTGGGGATGATAAGGATTGTTCGGGACTGCTCATTGCCATACATACAATACAGTTCTTCCATCACCTTGCCTTGGAAACAAGTGCCTTGGTCAGAGTGGATTCGCTTCGGGAACTCATACACCTGGATGAAATCTTGAGAGATGGCCCGTGGCACTGACTCAACAGTCTGGTCTCTAGTTAAGGTGACTACAGCAAACTTGGAGAAATGATCGGTCATAACCAAACAGTATTGTAGTTTCCGGGCAAAGTGTCCCACAAGAAGATAGTCATGCATCAAGAGTTCTAGTGGTTCTTTGGTCTGTATGGTCTGGACGGGTACCCTTTGTTTGGTGCTCTTAATGAGGTCACACACTCGACATTGCTGGCAAACCTCTTCCACCACAGACTCCAACCGGGGTTAGTACACATACCGCTGTAATCATTGGTAGGTCTTTGCTGGTCTGAAGTGAGCTCCAAACTCGTGGGCTTCCTTAGCTACTTGTTGAGCCATTTTTACGGGGATGACCACCGGCCATCTAACTTCCATATCTTTTGGATGTTGTCTCTTATAGTATAATACTGATCCACAAACTTCCAGTCTATCCCATCTCTCACAGGATCCCCATCCACTTCTAGCCTCGGGCAGTTCATTAGCACCGTCTTAGCAGGGTGAAGCAGAACATTCCATCACACCAGACATGGAGGGTTCTGTCTCTTAAAGTGGCAGCATGTTTCCTACTGTCCATAGCAGTTTCACCACCTACACTTCTTGCCATCCAATCTGCATTATATATGGAGGTGTATTATACTATATGGAGGAACATGGAGGCTGCATTTTTATGGGTGTGCATTATAATATATGGAGGCCTATGGGGTGCATAATACTATATGGAGGACTATGTGAAGCCCATTATACCCTATGGAGGACTATGGGAGATTTATTATACTGTATAGAAGGCAATGTGGAGGCCATTATACTATTTGAACTGCTATATAGAGGCCATTTTACTGTTTGAAAGCAATTATACAGTGTGAAGGATCGTGTGGGGTCCATCAAACTGTATGGAGGGCTTTGTAGGGATATGCTATTATTGATTCAGACAAAAAAGCAATTTCATTGCTTTTTATTGGGGGGGGGGCAATTAGAACTTTTTCTATGGTCTCTATGATTTCTATGTATGCCCCTTATGCCCCTGACACAGCCAAATTACCTTTTTTGCACTGAAGAAGGTGGCATGCTCTATGCATGGAGCTGCTCCTTCCTGTAGGCGCACTGGACATAGTGCCCCACAGGACTGTGTGTCTCTGTTTAGCACATAGCTGCACACATTAAAAATCTGTTGCCAACAATTTTCCCTCTGATTCTCTAATAAACATTTAAAGATGGCCTCAATTGAGCCACTTTCAGAACCCGCTTAAAAGAGGACCTGTCACCCTTCTGGTGCTTTCCAAACTGAAAGCACCATTGAACGCAGCGTGTCTACTGCATTCAGGGAAGGGGTCTCCCATGTTTCTACCCCCCCCCTGCAAGCTGTAAAAAATACTTTAGAAAGTGTGGAGATAACGAGCCCACAGTGCGCCAGATTCCCGCACTGCTGTATGCATACAGCATAATCTGGAGCAGGGCGGGATCCAGTGCTGACGTCACGGGCAAGAGGCATTTCAGCCACCAGGACCCGCTCCAAACTATTACTCGCTCTGCACCTGCATGAATTCAGACGCTGAGGTGCATGAGTGGGTGAGGAGGGGAGACATACAGAGCCTGGAGGCGGAACAGAGAGGGCAGGAGGTGGCACAGAGGAATGAAGGCAGGGAGGACACCCAGGAACAGTGATGACTCCATACTCAGTAAGTCCCTCCGGACTCATTATCTTCACACTTTCTAAAGTTCTAAAGTGTTTTTTTACAGCTTACAGGGGGGTAGAAACATGGGAGACCCCTTCCCTGAATGCAGCATACAAGCTGCATTCTGTGGTGCTTTCAGTTTGGAAAGCACCAGGGGGTGACAGTTCCTCTTGTGAGAATAAAGAATGGCGCATGGTGAAGTCCAGCATTCACAATCCATCTGTCCCTCTACATCTAACATCAGAGGAAAAGTCTGGTACCCAATATAGACATCAGAGCATTAGTCAATCCCATTCATTTTAGTAAATTTGCTTGAGTTTCTTCCTATGTATATTTACACAACTTTACAAACTTTGGCTAGTACAATAGTATGTTCTACCCAGACTATTTAAAAAAAAATACGGATTTCTAAAAATGTTAATGTATGGCAGTTTAATGATATAGAATTGAAGCTTGCTGGCAGGTAGGCCTTAGGAAAATATATGAAATTGTATTGAAGCTGGAATTATCATTATCTCAGACAGGAGCTACATCAGGTACAATGGTTTCTTCTATTTTCATTGTCATACGCACCTGTGTGCCAGTGCTCATCATGCTATAAATACATTTCTGAAGTTTTGCAAGAGTTGTTCAGGAGTTCAAGATCATCTGTCCTTGTGTCAGCTCCTCTGGATACATCACAACATATCATATCTTTGTGTCACTTATATAAGGTGAAGTTTTTATGGCATACAATTCTTGGGCTACATCTGTCTAACACAGAATAAAGTACCTTAAATCCCACAGCCAAATGGACACAAAAAGAAAGAAATGGCCATAAAATCCAATAAACTATAAAATCACTTAAAATTGGGGGGGAACTGGACACACAAAATATGTAGACAGTGGCGTAACTACCGCGGTCGCAGCAGTCGCGTGCTGAGACCGTGCCCGCCCCTGTAGGGGGGCCCGCGCCTCCCTGGGGGAAAGGCCCATGCTTCCAGCCACCCGCCATGACCGCGTGTGCCCGAGGAGAGGAGGGAGGATGGGGAGTGAGTGAAGCCTCATTCCCGCAGCTGTGCCCGCCCCCCCCTCTTCTTATCGGCGCTGAAGCTGACCGCGGGAGGCACCTTAAGGCAAGTCCCACAGCAATTATACTGTTTGTAGATACACAAAAAAGTAATTGGCAGATATTAGTAAGACAGATCAATGACATTAAGGGTGATCATTTTGCACTGGGAAGAACACAAGGAAGAACAGTGCTGATCATGAAGGATCCCCACAAAGGAACAAATACATCTAACTACCGCCCAATAACCTGTCTTACAATGACATGGGAGCTCCAGTCAGACATCATAGCACAAGCTACAGAACCATATGAATCAGTACATGAATCCAGCTTGGAAAGGCATTGGGAACCACACCAGAGGCTCTAAGCACCAGCTGCTAGTAAATAGAGCAGTCACTCAAGACTCAAGATCCAGACAGACCAATCTCAGCACAGTCTCGATTGGCTACAGGAAAGCCTATGACTCAATGCCATACACATGGATCTGTGAATAGGTTGGCGCTCTACAATGTGAACAGGAAACTAAGAACCATCCTCAGAAACTCAGTAGGGCTACGGAGTTCAATGCTGGAAGTCAACTCAAAACAACTAGCACAAGTATCCATCAAATTCAGCATATACCAAGGTGATGCACTGTCCCCATTGCTGTTCTGTATAGGCTTGACCCATCTCAGTCAGATAATTACAGAGTTCATATAATTACAGAGTCCAGAGTTGGCTATGGATACAAGCTCAAGAGTGGACGCACCATCAGCCACCTGCTCTACATGGATGACATCAAGCTGTATGCGAAAAATGGACGCAATATCAATTCACTGATCCACCTGACAAGGGTCTACAGCAAAAACACTGTACTGGACTGGAGAAGTGTGGCCAGTTGATAATAAAGTGAGGCAAGGTACTAAAGACTGATGGATTAGAAATACAAGGAGGGCACATAGCAGATGTAAAAACTGCTACAAGTATCTCGACATCCTACAGGAAAATGGTAACCATTATGAGGAGGCAAGAAAAGTAGCAATATCCAAATACAATCAAAGGATAAGACAGGTCCTGAAGAGCCAGCTCAATGGAAAGAATAAGATCTGTGCCATCAATATATATGCTCTACCAGATATCAGATGCCCTGCAGGCATAGAGTGCTGGCTAAAAGAAGAAAAGGAACCTGTCAAGAATGGTCACAGAGTTGTTCTGAAGCCACTCCTTTGTCTTGTTCTTGTTGTTGGAAGGTGCACATTCAGCCAAGTCTGAGGTCCAGGCAATCTGGAAGAGGCTTTCATCCAGGATATCTCTGCACTTGGCCGCATTCATGTTTCCTTCATTGCAACCAGTCATCTTGTCCCTAGCTGAAAAACACCCTCATAGCATGATGCTTACATCACGTGTGATTGAGCAGTGCCTGGTTTTCTCCACACATATGGCTTACAATTATCACCAAAAGTTCTAACTTTGTCTCATCCAACCAGAGAATCTTATTTCTCATAGTCTGGGAGCCTTCATGTGTTTTTTTGCAAACTCTATTCAGGCTTTCATGTGTCTTTCACTGAGGAGAGGACTTCTGTCACCCCACTCTGCCATAAAGGCCTGACTGGTGGAGAGCTGCAGTGTGAGTTGACTTTGTGGAACTTCCTCCCATCTCCCTACTGCATCTCTGAGCTCAGCCACAGTGATCTTGGGGTTCTTCTTTACCTCTCTCACCAAGGCTCTTCCCCAACATTTGCTCAGTTTAGCTGGACAGCCAGCTACAGTAAGACTTCTGGTGGTCCCAAACATCTTCGATTTAAAGATTATGGAGGCCACTGTGCTCTTAGGTAAATTGAGCACTGCAGAAATTCTTTTGTAACCTTGGGCAGATCTGTGCCTTGCCACAATTCTGTCCCTGAGCTCCTTAGGCAGTTCCTTTGACCTCATGATTATCATTTGGTCTGACATGCACTGTGAGCTGTGAAGCTTTATATAGACAGGTGTGTGCCTTTCCAAATCAAGTCCTATCAGTTTAATTTAAACACAGGTGGACTCCAATGAAGTAGAAGCATCTCAAAGAGGATCACAAGGAAATGGACAACATGTGACTTAAATATGAGTGTCTGAGCAAAGGGTCTGAATACTTATGACCATGTGATATTTCAGTTTTTCTTTCTTTAATAAATTTGCAAACATTTATGTTTTTTTCAGTCAAGATGGGGTGCAGAGTGTACATTAATGAGAAGAAAATTAACTTTCTTGAATTTACCAAATGGCTGCAATGAAACAAAGAGTAAAAAAATTGAAGGGATCTGGACACTTTCTGTACCAACTGTACTTATTGTCATTTCACCTATCTGTCTTTACCTTCCTTGTGTTGTACTAGCTGCAGTGGTGAGGCTAGCGCCCTTGCTGATCAGTGCACTAGCCAGGGTTGTCTTCGCTAACAGACACGGACTAGGCACGTGACGGTGGCAGCTGGAAGGACCTGCTATGGGTGGTCAGGGCAGTAAGGGACAGACACAGGGCAGTGTCCGAAGGTGTCCCTATCCATATCTACCTACTGCTAAGGCCTCCCTTCCCCTGCTACCATCCCACTGTCCTTTAGTGTCACATCGTGCTGCGCACATTTTCTCTGTCCTTATGGCACATTTGAATTGTAGCACTGAATTTTCTGTATCAGGTTGATGTCGGTGACCTCCAATGTCATTCATTTGTCCTATTGACACCTGCCCATTAGTATCATTAGTTGTTGGTACATCTACGGATTTTTGATATTGGTGTGTTTGATTCTTGGATGAATGTTTCTTAATGATTGTATAAAGGGCTCGTTCGCACCCACAGAGATTTTGGGGGGTTCTGGAGCTGGTCCATACTGAAAAGATGCCTACAAAAGTGCATTAAAGTCTATTTCTATATGTACATATGTTCAGTCTTTTGAGCATTTTTCAGCTTCAGGTTTTGAAAAATGCCTGGTGGGAAAAAGAAAGTAAATATCATTTATTTAAATTGGCACCTGATTGAATTTGTTCCAAACTAAGCACCGTGCAATCAAAAGAATGCAAAGAAAGGCTTCAGGGGGAAAAAAACCTGTTCAACAGTGGATGAAAAACTCTTCATACTGCTTTAGGACACAGATCAGAAAACAAAGAATTTCATCAAAACATTAGATAGACTTCTGTCATCTTAACCCACCGATAGTGACAGGATCGCCTGACGATCTAACGTGTATGGGGGAGAGATGTTCACCCTGAACTGCCTGATCACCTTGATGTCTCAGAGATAAGCAGCCGGCTGACGGTGTTTTTTTCATAGAAAACACAAGAGTGCTGAGAGTTAGCTGAGATAGCTGTTTGCCAATCTATAAAGGACTGGAAAAGCTGTCAACATCCTGTTAAATAACCTTTGGTTATATGATACAATGAGATGTTTTAAATGTGATTTTATCGGTTTGACGGTTAACATATACTTAGTTATAATCTGTCAGCAGATGTTTGTATTGTCATCTAAAATCACATTACAATACAGAGGTTTTTTTTGCCTTCCCCTCGATCAACATGTTAGGCTATGGGTTGAACTAGATGGATTCAAGGCCCCATTACACACAACGATATCGCTAACGATATCATTGCAACGTCACTGTCTTTGTGACATTGCAGCGACCTTGCAGCGATGCCGCTGTGTGTGACAGGTACCAACGATCAGCTCGCTGATTGTTGATCGTTGGTTTATGGTCAGGACTATAAATCTGTTGTTGGTCGTCCGCTGGTCAGCATGCATCGGCGTGTGTGACAGGGGACAAACGACCAGCGATAAGCAAAGCAGGCTGGTAACCATGGTAAACAGCGGGTATCTAGGCAAACACGCAGTTAACAGCAGGTAACTAGGGACAGTGCTGTCCCTATTTGCCTGCTGTGTACCTTGGATACCAGCCTGTAAGCGGAGAAGGCTGGTAACCAGGGTATACATCGGGTAACTAGGTGCTGCGCCTAGATACCTGCTGTTCACCATGGTTACCAGCCTGCACCCGCTTACCACAGCCTATTTATTCTTTTCCACAATGTCGCTACTCCACTAGTCGCTGCTGAGTCTGCCTATGTGACAGCTCACCAGCAATCAGATACCGATCAGCTAGCGATGTCCCAGTAACCCAATCGTTGGTCGGTTCGTTGGACATTGTAGCGTGTAACGGGCACTTTAAAGTCTACCTTCAACCTTAAAATTGTGTTGCTATATTACTATGTTACTATGATAGAGGCTGACACGCAGAGTTCAATGTTGTGTTGACTATTACCCTGCTGTGCTGTTGTTTAAAGGGATCCTGTCACCTCCAAAAAGCCACCTAAGCTACAAAAACACGTCCCTGCAGCATCCTATCACTAATCTTACACTCCTTTTGTCTCCTAAAAGCATCCTGTGAAAGTGGATGAAAACTATTTTATACTCACTCATTAGGCATTATAATTAGTAGGGGCTATATTCTTTAGCCCTTAGGGCGTGTTGTTTTGCAGGCTCCAGGATCCACCCTCTCTCTCTCTCTCTGTGCTGCTGTGATGTGGAGCTGAAGGCAGGACTAATGATTTGCATTCTGTGAGTGACAGAGAGGGGGAGAGCAAAGCCTGCACAAGCAGAGCAACACAGACAGAGGGGGCTGGATCCTTGATGCTGCAAAACAACATGCCCTAAGGGTTAAAGAATATAGCCCCTGCTAATTAAAATGCCTAATGAGTGAGTATTAAAACGTTTTTATGCACTTTCACAAGATGATTTTAGGAGACAAAAGGCGTGTGAGATTAGTGATAGGATGCTGCAGGGACGTGTTTTTGTTGCTTAGGTGGCTTTTTGGAGGTGACAGGATCCCTTTAATTATAGTGAAGATTTTATCACCTGGGATTATCATTGCTGGGATTACACTAGTCTGAGAGTCCCCCTCCCCTTTAATTAGCACCTCAATACCTATAGACATTGTACATAGAGAGCCTGGTGTGGGTGGGTTAACATTCTGAGCTCTGTTATATTGCTAAATCTAAATTATCTGATTATGTCACGTCTGCTGCACCCAGTAATTTAAGTGATACATTTTTGCATTCAGGGTTTCTTTGCTTACATCATGCTGCTCTCAGATGAGATAGCAAAAATCTGCTGACAGATTCCCTTTAACTGCAGATAGGGGACCAGCCCAGAATGGGAGGAGTTACATGGGTACAAGGAAAGCAGTTTCCTGCTTTTTAGGTAGATCGGGATAAGTATTGAGAAGGAACAGACCTATGGTCCTGTTGTTCACAAACTTGCATAACAGAAGTTTGTGTGCCAAGAAAGGGGGAGGCCATATCAAGTGCATAGCAAGTGCTAAGGAAACAAAGACAAAGTAAAGGAGGGATTCCTTAACTCAGGAATGGAGGCTTAAAGCAAGATTTAAAGGGGTTGTTCACCTCTAAGACAATCCCTTCTCATTCCTAATGTCTCCCTCAATTAAACCAAAATAACTTATACTCACTACCGGTGCTGGTGCCATTCCAGCGGTGTCAGGGCTCGCATTCCCAGGATTCACCTGAGGTTGTGTAGTCATGCGAACCCCACATACAATCTGTTCTGGCTTTGCTCTCCCCACCATAATTGCAGGTCTGCCTTCTCTGTTTGGCTGCCAAGTGGAAGCACAAGTCCCCAGTGAAACCTTGCACAACCCTAGCAAGAAGCCAGTGCATGTAATACTGATTTCAGCTATGCATATATATGATGCACAAAACATTTCATAGAATAACATTGTTAGAATATTTGTAAACAAATACTGAGGCTAATTGCTTCAAAAAGATATTTTCACATGACAAATGTGTACCTTCTGCAATATTTGGTCACCTGTGCTATACCTCAGCTTCTGCAGTGCCTGCGGCCAACAAAGTGGGTAGATTTCAGCACTTTTCAGAATAAAAGCAAGGTGATATGTGGTCAGTGTAAGAACAAACTACACGTGAGAGAAGAATATTCTGTAAAGAAATAAAGCAGAAAGAACAAGCAACAGCAGCGCCCTGTATGGCTGATGTGTTTGTGAAGCCGCTCACAAAATCCAATTTATGAGTATTGAGAACAAGCAGAAGCGAAGCTTTCAAAGTGTTTTAATCAAATCCAGCGCTAACAGGAGTTACAAGCCCTTTGTGTTCTCTATCTCACATCTCCTAACAGCTTTAATGGTGTTTGCTGATAATAGGTGGAATAAGCTGTAGTGCTCCATATTTCATGGCTGGCTAAAAAGAATAACAAGGTCTGGACCTCTAAAATATATTTATGCTTAC
This sequence comes from Allobates femoralis, assembly GCA_033576535.1. Lineage (NCBI taxonomy): Eukaryota > Metazoa > Chordata > Amphibia > Anura > Aromobatidae > Allobates > Allobates femoralis. The sequence goes on along the minus strand of JARQOC010000003.1, from coordinate 795,983,859 downwards.
TTTGCTAAAAACTGCATTAAAATATAATAATAATAATAATGTCCTTGTATAAATAATCAAGAATTTCAAAGAGGTTGTCCACTACTTAGACAACCTTTTCTTAATTCTCATGTTTGTCCCTATAAAAATAAAAAAGCCTATACTCACTTCCGCTGCCGGCGAGGGACTCACATGGCATTGTTATGATGTGAACCCTACGACCAATCACCGCCGGCTTCTCTCTCCCCCCACCTTCGGATGGTTAAGTAATCCACAAGAAGTGAACACTGCGCCTGCCACTCACTTCCTGTTAATTACTTACATGTCTGAAGGCGGGAAGAGAGAAGTCGGCGGTGATTGGTAGTAGGGCTCACATCATAACAATACCACGAGTCCTAGTAACACAAGTTCTTAAATCGCTGGACCCTCGCCGGCAGCGGAGGTGAGTATAGGTTTTTTTTTGTATATATTCTGTATTTAAGGTATTTCAAAACACTACATGAAATAGACAAAAGTAACATCTTTTGCGCATTAGCGTCATTAACATTCAAGTGTTAATAAGGGGGAAAAAACGTCAACTAGAGTGGGTGGTAAAACAGGAGTGAATGGATAGAGGTTAGGGTGGGATTAGGGGGAGTGTGTAAAGGGGGTACGATAAAGGTGTTCTGTTCTAATTTCTCAGGTGTTTACACATTTTCTTTAATGCGCTTTTAATAGAGGTACAAACAATCTTAATGGAAAAGAAGTAGTTGCGATCTGAGAATATAGCTTAGTATCACAGATATCCTTCACAAAATAGACAGCTCCCATTCACCACTATGCTGGAGATGTAACCAAGAGAGAGAGGCACCACCTCTCATATTTGGCTTGAGTGTACAAAAATCAATCATTTTTTCTAATGGCAATTTGCATATACTCCAGAATGTCATAAAGAGTGATCAGCTTAACAGCAATTACTTGCTAAGTCAATATTTGCCTAGAAAATGAACTTTAACCCCCAAAACACATTTCAACATTATTGCAGTGCTGCCTTAAAAGGAGCAGCTAACATCGTTTTAGTGATTGTTCCATTAACACAGGTGTGGGTGTTGATGAGGACAGGGCTGGCGAACAATCAGTCATGATTAAGTAAGAATGACACCACTGGACACTTTAAAAGGAGGCTGGTGCTTGGTATCATTGTTTCTCTTCAGTTAACCATGGTTATCTCTAAAGAAACACGTGCAGCCATCATTGCACTGCACAAAAATGGCCTAACAGGGAAGAGTATCGCAGCTAGAAAGATTGCACCTCAGTCAACAATCTATCTCATCATCAAGAACTTCAAGGAGAGAGCTTCCATTGTTGTCAAAAAGGCTCCAGGGCGCCCAAGAAAGACCAGCAAGCGTCAGGACCGTATCTTAAAACTGTTTCAGCTGCGGGATCGGACTACCAGCAGTGCCGAGCTTGCTCAGGAATGGCAGCAGGCTGGTGTGAGTGCTTCTGCACGCACTGTGAGGCGGAGACTCTTTGAGCAAGGTCTGGTTTCAAGGAGGGCAGCAAAGAAGCCACTTCTCTCCAGAAAAAACATCAGGGACCGACTCATATTCTGCAAAAGGTACAGGGAGTGGACTGCTGAGGACTGGGGTAAAGTCATTTTCTCTGATGAATCCCCTTTTCGATTGTTTGGGACATCTAGAAAACAGCTTATTCGGAGAAGAAGAGGTGAGCGCTACCACCAGTCTTGTCTCATGCCAACTGTAAAGCATCCTGAAACCATTCATGTGTGGGGTTGCTTCTCAGCCAAGGGAATCGGCTCACTCACAGTCTTGCCTAAAAACACAGCCATGAATAAAGAATGGTACCAAAATGTCCTCCAAGAGCAACTTCTCCCAACCGTCCAAGAGCAGTTTGGCGCCCAACAATGCCTTTTCCAGCATGATGGAGCACCTTGCCATAAAGCAAAGGTGATAACTAAATGGCTCAGGGAACAAAACAGAGATTTTGGGTACATGGCCTGGAAACTCCCCAGATCTTAATCCCATTGAGAACTTGTGGTCAATCATCAAGAGACGGGTAGACAAACAACAAACAACAAATTCTGGCAAAATGCAAGCATTGATTATGCAAGAATGGAAGAATGGACGGCGATCAGTCAGGATTTGGTCCAGAAGTTGATTGAGAGCAGCCAGGGAGAATTGCAGAGGTCCTGAAGAAGAAGGGTCAACACTGCAAATACTGACTTGCTGCATTAACTCATTCTAACTGTCAATATAACCTTTTGGTGTCATAATATGATTGGAATTATATTTCTGTATGTGATATAAACATCAGACAAACACAAATAAAAACCAGAGGGCAGCAGATCGTGTGAAAATATAATTTTGGTGTCATTCTCAAAACTTTTGGCCATGACTGTAGATAAAACACTAAACACAGACATCCCGTTCACACCGAGATTTATATTACTCACTTTGGACTCTCCCAATCATCACTTAAATAAACATGCACTAAACTCTCACCTATTTAATGCAGGAAAAATCCTAATCGCAAGACATTGGAGGGACTCAGACAGTCTCACATTTGGGGAATGGATAATAAAACTAACCAGATTGGAATCCATGAAAAAAAAAAATTGACCCATCCCAAATACCAAAAAACTGTAGAGCTGGGGCATAAATTGCTAAAATAAATAAAAAAAAAATCAGGCTTTTTTATTTTTATGGCGTGATCATGAGAAATGACAAGGGGTTGTCTAAGAAGTGGACAACCCCCTAAATGTGGAACTCACAGATTAGTAAAAATTGCCAGGTAACCATTACCTGTAGTTGTAGAGCTCGATTCATCAAAGCTTTCATGCTTGAATTGAAAAGTTGTTAAATTTTGCGACTTTTGATGTTTTCACTCCAGTTTCTCCCCATTCCACTAAATGGGCTGAGCTACACTGGGATAAGGGTGTGGTGGGGCTGGGACACCACTGCCTTTTTGATTCATGGTATGTTGAGGCATTTGCCATGCCAGAACTCTCAGTCTAGTACCTGCCTAGAGTAAGATTTCTGGTGTGCTGCATAAAAATATACCCCAGTCATCATACACTAGTGAGGAGACGTATACTTCTTTATGAATCAGGAGCGTCTTACTCCAGGACACCCCCTCATCAAGACTGGCGTGGACAATGCTGGTCTTAATGAATGGGGCTCATTGGATTCTGGGAATCAATTTTTAAGCCAATTGAGATTTTCAAGTTAAAACAGTTTGGACAGATTCAGGAATCTATTAAATTCGGTCTGGTATGGACTTTGGTCTTCTGACGCTCAAGAGCCTCACATATGCCGAACGAGTTTTGGACAGGCAGCCCACATACTGTACTCAGATTGTTAAAAGAAAAATTGTCCAGATCACCATTCATTGAATAATGGAAGTCACCCGCCCAGGGATCTTTGGGAACTCGGTACCCAGGCATTAGTGCTGGGGAGTGATGTCTCGGTGGCCGGTGCCCAGGTCCGTAACCTTGGGGGTCACTGGGTTAAAGGGAAAAATAAAAATAAAAATAAAAGAATAAAGTTTCATGACGCCACCTGTGGAATCTGGTGAAGGCACCAGTGCTGCTGCAGGCCTCCAGGGATGATGGACGGGCAGCTTGGGTAGTACAGCTTCCCACAGGCAGAGTGGGGTCCCCAGGGAAGTGATGAGGTGACAGGGATTTGCACAGGGAGGCAATTAGGCAGTTGGTCTGCTGCTACAGTCTCTAGGCAGGGCAGGTTCAGGGATGGACAAACGGACACACACACTGGGAATCGTGTTTATACTTTTACTGGTGTTATGGCAGGCACTGTCCAGGGTACACTCCAGGTGGTCGGGAAAGCACTTCTGGATTTCCACAGTGAGTGTTGGATAAGGCATCCTTGTCTCTTTTCCCTCGGTAAAGTCCCCTGACCTGTGTAGAACTAGGCCTGACCTCCTCTGTGTCTCTCAGTCACCCGTGTCGTAGTGTTCAGAACCTTTGTGTGGGGTACCACTATAGCTTCTCCTGCGGTCCCTGGCTCCCCTGTTAGTTGTGTGACAGGTGTCCGGGAGACTGGAGTCTCCTCGGAGAACCGATGCTTTCTGCTGGGCTTGATGCTCTCCTGCAGACTCGAACTCCAGTGTCCAGGTTGCTTCCTGGGGTGAACCGGTATGACTCCTCTGCCCCCAGTTTGCTCCATTATTCTATCTTTCTCATGCCTTGCCTTCGACCTCACTCTCAGGCCCTCACACTGGCTAGGCTAGTCTACTGGCTCGGGCCTAGCGCGGCTCCGACACACCAGGTCTGGGGTGGAAGGTGCTGTGTGTGTTAGGGTACCTACTGTGGAAATCCTTCCTTGCTTTAGGTGGTTCTGTGGCTACCTGTAATGGCAGGGCACCACAGAAGTAGATCACTTGAACGGTGCACGGAAGTGAAGTAGACCGAGCACAATGGAGGAAAAAAATGAATTTACAGCAACTACATCCAAGCTAAGCATAAAATCAAAATGTAGAAACCTGAAGAATCCCCAGTCGTAAATATAGATTGTGATGTAAAGCTTTCTACAGGTGTTTCTCACTTTTTTAAATAATGTAAGGATTTGCTTTATCATTAGGTACCTGTGCTTGTTTCTGTAACTTCATAGGGTGTTATTTTGGTTTGAAATTTTGGGGCTTCTAAAAAATTTTCCAGCTTTTCCACAGAACTAAGGTCTCAAGTGTCATTATTTTCAATTCACAATGAAAGCAATTAATGTTCTAATGTAAGGGACTAGTTAATGTGATCAGACGATCGGCTAACAAAAGGGTATTTGTGAAAAATGGATAATCCCCTTAACATTTCAAAATGTAATTACAATTCTCCTTGGTTCAGTGTTAAGATGAGTAATTATGTAATGACATAGTGTCATAATGTCATTCAGGACTGAAGCCACAGTGATATCCACATTGTTATTGGATGATGTAATCACATGATGTTAAGCCGTTATTAACAATAAAGCATCAGAATCTATTAAGATGACCTCTAGTTATTGTCAGTGTGGGACAAATATTTGTTTATAAATTATATAAATGATAATGTTTGTTTTTTTTTCAATTTTTTTAATATGTTACTTCAGTGATATCAAATATCTTAAAATTTGGAAAAATATGTTTTAAGTCACAACTATTAGTGGATTCAAAATGGAAAGCCGAACTGAGGCTGAATTTACAGTAATAGTAATATAAGTTTGATAATAATTTATGACTTTGAACTCAACTACCGGTTCCATGAAATAATAATGCAACGCTGAGCTGTTAGTGTAATTGGATGAAACTAGAAGATCTGACTGCCATAAATTATGCCAACCAACACCATAATCTCGGGAGTGTGATGCTCCCATGTAAAGGCTTCTTCTTGGCATTGCCCACACGGTCTCAAGACCAATCTCTGGCTATCTATCATGAATCTGCCACTCACTGTGTCATAAGGATGCTGTAAGTGACAGCTCAGCCGACCAATAAACGCATAGGCATGATGGTCTGTCATTGTGAATGACAGCAAAACCTTTCAATCAGGGGCTGGAGCAGATTTGCATATCTTATTGCGCATGCAATCCCGCTTCCCCTACTCACAGCTGAGGGGTGGAAATTACATTTGGACACCGGAACTCAACCTATATTAGGCGGACGATGAAGGCACAATTCACATTCCCCTGATGAAGCTGCCAGGCGCAGGTAGCGCAACGCGTGGGGAGCGCACACCTCCTACTATTATGCTGCTGAAACACAGGTAAAACCGGTCTTGACTGGTACTACCGTATATACCTCTGGGGGATTTTATGCTTTAATAACTAATCCTGATAACTGCAATTTATCTATATAACAGAGCTCTTATGCATGGCTCAGATCTAACTCAGTATTAGTCTGTATGGGTTAAACCTATAACCCTTACATTATCCTAAGGGGATATACTATTAGTGGTGGGTCACTCCTGGTATGATAATTAAAAATACTATTTTTGGGTGAACTACATACTGATTCGCCGTATAAGGTGGACTTCAACTCTGCCTCTGCTCAAATGTTGTTCTGGCATCTAGATATATATGCTCGGATATATGATCTTTATATACTAACTCTGTGCCAAAAATATCTTAACATATCTATCCTTGGGGAATAACATTCCATATAAAGTAGCCCATGGAAATGTATGCCAAAAACTAAAACAGCAGGGTATGTCATATTATTATGAATCTGGTTTTCCCATATTTCTTCAGCGATTGAACAGCACTTGTTGATTGCTTTGTGTGCACATACCCATTGAGGGCCCCATACAACCCCTCATATAGGAAACAGAAATCTGTGAAAATAAATGCTTGATACTCTGTGATTGACAGTTGTTATTTCTAATAATATACCAGTGTATAATAATTTGACCGGTTTGCCGTGTATGTAAATAGTAAGGAGGTCTCCCTTGGCATATCCATCCAAGTGGAGCGTGTATAGCTGATTGGGCTGATTTGTCTTTTTCTAATAAATAAACTTTTTGTGATATAAAAAAATATTTGGAGGTTGTATCGCTGTTTTAAGACTTTCTTATCTGATTGACTGCTGCAAACATCTCATAGGTCTGCTCACAGAGCGCACTAACTTCATCAACATCAAACATCCCAATGGAGGTACTTGTAAATGTCAGAGGTAGTCCAGCACTGTGTACACCCGCACTAATTCATGAATGCTACATGAGCACACTTTGCAGTAAAATTAAAGGGCTAGCAGACCAAGCACTGCAGCCAACCAGCAATCTGCCTAAGTTTAGAAAGACACTATCCTACTTACATGCGAGTCTCTCGGACGAGACTCGGATCAGTGACCCTGAACAGCCTCCCCCGCTCTTGACGGACGTGTCAGCAGCTTGTGTTTTTGTGCAGCATCACACTCCCGTCCAGAGAGGGAGAGGCCGTTCAGGGTCACTGATCCGAGTCTCGTCTGAGAGACTCGCATGTAAGTAGGATAGTGTGTTTCCAGCCTAAGGACAGAGATACACTATGTAAGCTGCATGCGGGTATCTTGCATGTATCTCACATGAGTCACCAGGCATGGCCCCCACCTCTGTGAACAGGAGCGTGGAGCTCTATAGAAACACAAAACATCACAAAACCTGTGATGTTGCAGCGACATCGGTAGCGATGTCATTGCGTATAACCCGGCATTTACTCATCATGTGAAATACACTAATACATTATTATTATGTTTGATCTAAATTAAATGTGATCATTAAAAATCTACGAAGTGTGATGGACAAACATATAAAAATGATTCCTTGTAAAAATAAGTAGCGTGATAAATCTCTTCACAATAGTAGAGGGAAGCTGTTTATTTAAGTAAACAGAATGATATGATGGCAACACAGTAAAAGACAATACCAAAGATAGGCTCCAGCCAGTAACTCTCAATAACAAGTGCAGTTTGTGCAAAATTTGAATATGTAATGATTTAACAATAATTAAAAAAGCAAAATGCATCAAAAGAATCTCAAGCTGGTTGCAGTTCAAGTCTAATGGCCACTTTACACACACCAACTTATCTGTCCAACTTCTGACCAACTTACTGGTTGCAGTGAAATCCATGGACACATTGTTACATTGTACACAGCCACAAATGGAGCAATGTGTCCATGATTTCACTGCAACCAGTAAGTTGGTCAGAAGTTGGACAGATAAGTTGGGTGTGTAAAGTGGCCCTTAGGGTACCTTTACACGCGATCACATTTCTAGGGTGGCTACAGGTAACTTACTGGTTGCAGTGAAATCATGGAGACAAGGTTCTTTCTTGTTGCTGTGTACAAATGGAATAATCTCTCCATGATTTCACTGCAACCAGTAAGTTACCTGTAGCCACCCTAGAAATGTACCCGTGTGTAAAGGTACGCGTCAGCGCGTTTTTTTCGCGGCCGCACCTGCCGCAAGTGCAAAACCGCACTTGCCGCACCTGCCGCAAGTACGCCTATACTTTGCATGGAGTTTACCGCAAACGCTCCGCAAGTGCAGGCGGTATGCGGTAATCGCGGCAGATGCGGTTTTTTTTCACCGCATCTGCCGCGATTTGAAAAAAATGCTGATGTGAAAGGGCCCTAAAACAATGATTTTATCAACACTGCTGCAGGCAGCCTAGCAAGTGACACACCACTGGAATCAGGGTCTCTCTCCTTATATTATTCTACTTTCAGATAGGGTAATAAAAATCTGATGACAGATTCCCTTTAAAAGGGTACTCTAAATTTACCGTCACACGCGGCAATATTGCTTGCAATTTCACTGGCAATTTGCTGGTTGCTGTGATATCATGGACACATTGTTATATTTGTACACAGCAACAAAATAGAAAAATGTGTCCATGATTTCACTGCAACCCGCAAATTGCCAGAGAACTTGCAAGCAATATTGCCGCGTGTGATGGTACCTTAAATAAAGACATTAATACGCCCCACCAGGGCCGTGGGGTATTCAGAATCGGGCCGTACAATTCTTCAGGGATGTCACGGTGGCGTGACCCAGCTCCATGACCCTGGCCGTGTCATAAAAATGGGGGATAATTACATGGGATTAAGTTGTGACGCCACCCATGGTATTCGGCAAGGGATGGCCGACCCTGTGGTTTAGGACCACTGGAGCAGTTGGTGACGCAGCAAAGATGGTACAGCTCCCCATGAGTAGAGCAAGGCCCCAGGGCAGGTATAACAGTCTGTTCAGGTGGAGGTATTAAAATAGAGAGCGAATGGCACACCTATATGTGAAGGTGCTAGCAGGAAAAAAACTATTATAATATATGGTTATCAGCTGCACACTAAACATTAAAACTAGATATAACATAATGGCTAAAGAATGCATGACTGGCATATATAAAAAGCTAATGCAAGTTTGGATGAGGAAAATTGACATTGCAGAAACTGCTTCAGGATACAAAGGAAAATGAAGAAAATGAGAATCTTAGCTGATGCATTGGACATTGCATATGAACCCGATAACCTTGTCAAGGTTCTCTCATATCTATCAAGTCCCTGACCTTGTGCCTCTGTCTGCGGTACAAATGCATATGAGGATGTGTGCCTCTAAGTGCAATTAATACCTGCGTGTTTGGGTGTGACTGGGAGCTTGACTACAGCAAGATGGTGAACTAGACATGGTAAATTAGACATAGTTATTGGGGGAGGGGTGCTCAGTCAGAAAACTGTAATAACATTAAAGAAGAGAATGACTGGCACACCTATATGTGAAAGTGCTAAGAGGAAAAAAACTATTATAATATATGGTTATCCGCTGCACACTAAACATTAAAACTAGAATAACATAATGGCTAAAGAATGAATGACTTGCATATATAAAGCTAATGCAAATTTGGATGAGGAAAATTGACATTGCAGAAACTGCTTCGAGGTACTTTGCTTTAGCTATTGCAGCTGCTGTCTCTTTGTCTGTGGCAAGTTTTTCTAAAGACGCTCACAGACATGCACTCTCTGCCTCTTGCTCTGCATGTAGGTGAACCTTTGCTGCTTCGTGCTCTGCTTGTCTTAGCTTTAGTTGCATCTCTTGTGCGGCGAAGGAGGACCTTGCTTTGGCTGCTTCGGCACGAGCGACAGCAGCAAGCTCTGCTATTGACGACTTGCTAGAGCCTGCTCGTGACCTCGTTTTGAATGTGGATGTGTCGCTTCGAGACATTGTGCTTAGCTGCACACTGCTGAGTACTTTGGCGGGAAACTGAGTCTATGCATGGGCAGGCTTCCACGTTGCGGGAATGATGTTGTGGTTTCTGACTAGTTGAACAGTCGTTACTGTAGCTGTATGGTGGCTGCTGTAATACCCGTATGCGGGGCAGTGTGGGCGTTAGCGGTCCCGTACAATCCATAAAACAACCCTCTGCAGCCAGAGTCTGTTTGTACTTGACCGGCTAGTCGGTTCCCTCTTGATCAGCGACCTGTTTTTACTGGGGATGCGCTCCTGCTACATGTGACTGTATGGCGGCTGCTGCGATACCCATGTGCAGTGCAGCGTGGGCGTTAGCAGTCCAGTACAGTCCGTGCAACACCTCCTGCGGACAGTGTCCATTTTTACTGTTTTGCCTTCTTCCACATGTGGTGCTGTGGATATCTAGCATACAGCTTAAACCTCATTCACTTCCCCAAGGAATAGACTGTAGGATTTCTGAATATATTTATTCAGGTGATGAACTTGATTGCGTAAAGGATAAAGTGTTACAGTCTGAATCAGTACTGGCATATCACAAAAACATCATGATACAGAAATGCAATTACCATCAGTACTGGGGCATTACAGAAACTGCACTAACACAGTGTAACACAGAATGCAGTTAACATGGCTATTTGGGCAAAGCCGGCATCTGGTTCCTGGATGCTCCCGGATCCGGCGCCATAGACCCCCATGTTAGGGGTCGCCGGATCCAGGAGGATCCGGGAGGATCTGGGAACCGGACGCCAGCTGCTGGAGTTTAGCAGCGAGTGCTGCTAAACTTCAGCACTAGGGAGCTGTCCCCTGTGCTGTGATTTCAGGACCACGGCAGCAGGGACAGCTCCTGAATTTCATTAACTTAGCCGCCAGCTTTTTAAATGATTTAATAAAAGCCAACAAATGCCAACTTGCATTTTAACCCTGTATTAAGCCCTGCACAAATAGGGTGTGATGACAGCATGTGTCCAGGGAGAGTGGGCACTCTCTGGATAAATGTTGTCATCACACTAACATCGATTTAACCCTTCTGACACCGGGTTATTAACCCCCTCTGCAACATCTGTGCTGCACAGAGCCTGCAGAGGGGGTTAACATGATGACTAACCCCTAGAACTTTAATATTTGGGTAGCGGCTGTGTTTTAAACAATGATGTTTCAGCGCTGCTGTGACAGCTGTGAAACATTATTGCTTACTGTATCGGGAAACCGGCAAATTCAAACTCGGTGGCAGTTGTGACACAATCAGAGGTTTTAGATTTAGCTATGCAGCAGAGCTGGGAGAGCTACCCCGTCCATACCAGGGTCTCTCTATAGAGAGCTGCCAATCAGAGGAGGAGGACTGCTGTGTGCGTGACAATGTAGACCGAAAATAAAAATCCTCCTGTGCTGCTGCTTAAACAAACAAGTCAGGAAAACAACAGATTGCACCTTGACTAGACAAACATCCCTGAACCCTTGCAACATGCTGACTTCATATTCCATAGCAAAAACCTGCTGACAGATTCCCTTTAATGACAGATTTTTTTGTACCGTATATACTCGTGTATAAGCCGAGTTTTTCAGCCCAAAAATTGGGCTGAAAAGTCCCCCCCTCGGCTTATACACGAGTCACTATACGGGGTTAGTGGGTGGGGCTCTGTCCGGGTGCTGGGGAGGCAGGAGGAGGCGGGGGGAGGCTGCTGTATGAGCGGCCCCGTCACGTGGGGCCGCTCATTACATATGCACTGCATCCCCCTGTCAATCAGCGGCAGGGGAGCAGTGCATATATGTGTATAATGCCCCCCAATCTGCTGGCACACGTCCCCCCTGTTGTAAGGCCCCCCCTGCTGAATACTTACCATCCCTGGTCTTCAGCAGCACCCCGGCGCCGGTCCTCTGTGCTCCGGTCCTCCGCGATCCCGTCCTCTGTGCTCCGCTCCACGGCTGCATCCGGGTTCCCCGCGCGTCGCCGACGCGATGACGTCATTGCTTCTGCGACGCGCGGGGAACCCGGATGCAGCCGTGGAGCGGAGCACAGAGGACGGGATCGCGGAGGACCGGAGCACAGAGGACCGGCGCCGGGGTGCTGCTGAAGACCAGGGATGGTAAGTAATCAGCAGGGGGGGCCTTACAACAGGGGGGACGTGTGCCAGCATTTGTGTGGGGCTGCAATACCACTGGGGCTGCTGTATACTGGGGCTGCAATACCACTGGGGCTGCTGTATATAGGGGCTGTATACTGGGGCTGCAATACCACTGGGGCTGCTGTATATAGGGCTGTATACACCACTGGGGCTGCAATACCACTGGGGCTGCTGTATATAGGGCTGTATACACCACTGGGGCTGCAATACCACTGGGGCTGCTGTATATAGGGGCTGTATACACCACTGGGGCTGCAATACCACTGGGGCTGCTGTATATAGGGGCTGTATACTGGGGCTGCAATACCACTGGGGCTGCTGTATATAGGGGCTGTATACACCACTGGGGCTGCAATACCACTGGGGCTGCTGTATATAGGGGCTGTATACACCACTGGGGCTGCAATACCACTGGGGCTGCTGTATATAGGGGCTGCTGTATACACCACTGGGGCTGCAATACCACTGGGGCTGCTGTATATAGGGGCTGCTGTATACACCACTGGGGCTGCAATACCACTGGGGCTGCTGTATATAGGGGCTGCAATACCACTGAGGCTGCAATACCACTGGGGCTGCTGTATATAGGGGCTGCTGTATACACCACTGGGGCTGCAATACCACTGGGGCTGCTGTATATAGGGAGTGCAATACCACTAGGGCTGCTGTATATACCACTGGGGGCTGCTGTATATACCACTGGGGGCTGCTGTATATCATACTGCTGGGGCCTGTATACCACTGCTGGGGGCTGCATACCTGTGCTGGGGTCCACCCTCGGCTTATACGCGAGTCAATAGATTTTCCCAGGTTTTGGGGGCAAAAGTAGGGGGGTCGGCTTATACACGGGTCGGCTTATACACGAGTATATACGGTAATCTGTTTTTATTCTCTAATTGTTAATTCCCAGGCAGCTGGTTTACTGTCTTGTTATATTTGACACAGATCTTTTCTTCACTAAATATTGGGGCAGGTCTGCCTCTGTGAGTGACAGCAGTCTGGACACACTTGTGTGGCGCCCCACCGGTCTGGTCGCCACAAGGGGTACTGCACCCAATGAAAGGGTGTGGTGTCTCCGTCTCTGAGGAGAAGGGATGGTAAACTCAGACACCCATTCAAAAACACCCCAGGACCCAGGGGACCATGGGCGGACCGGGGGGATGGCCCAGTCAAGGGGACAAGGGAAGAACAAGTGGAGAGTGGTGGGCAGTGAGAAGAAGAAAAGAGAAGTGAGTGAGAGAAGGAGTAAGTCGGCAGTAGAGAAAGTGTGCAGTTCTGAGTAAGGGGAACAGAGAGGACCCCAGTGGCACAAGTGTAGTGAAAACGACCTTGGCGCCCAGATCCAGGACTGACATAGTCAGACGGAGGGGTTGGTCGAGAACCAGGGAAAGGCACTAAACGTGGCGCGGACGCTGTATGCCCGAACCACTGGACTGGAGGCCACGAAGTCTATAGGAGCTGTGGCCGCAACCCGACACACCCGCTGAGAAGTCAACTAAACTAGGGTCAGGAGACAGGTACCAGTCATCCGAGAAGACCCATAGCTTCTAGATCGGGGCACTGTGTGCGGTGGCGCTGACAGGAGAGGCAAAGAGATAGCGCTGGGAGAGAGAGACCAGAGAACGGAAACCTCTCTTAGATACCAGATAGTTCAAAAATGAGGCACTACTCACCTTATGCGGTTGTGTGCCCCACAACTCGTTTAAATGCTCAAAACAACTGCTGCATGTTCCATCAGGAACAACATATGCATAAATCCAAAGGACCAGGGTGTACAACGATCCATGCTTCTGAGTATAAGGAAGGACCACAATCTTGGTATATAAGAATGGTGCTTTATTTCTTCTACGCATTTCGGGGCTGTCCCAGCCCCTTCCTCAGGAATACAACCATAAACAATCATAAACCATACCAGCATAAACCACCATAAACACCATAAACAATAATTGTTTAGGGTGGTATCCCTGAGGAACGGGCTGGGACGGCCCCGAACACGTAGAAAAAATAAAGCACCATTCTAATATACCAAGATTGTGGTCCTTTCTTCTCACAACCTTCCTCTTGTCAGATGATTCTGGTAAGAATAAAATGCTGTTACAGGTTTATGCTGGGATCTGTGTAAGCAGGTGTAGGCTGCAGCCATTGTGTAGTTGTACTGTGATTCTCTACCTAAGTTACGGCTCCAGCAGTACATGCAGGCAGATTGTACAACAGCAGCATGAACTTTGCCCTAGATAGCCATCTTAACTGCATTCTGTGTTACACTGTGTTAGTGCAGTTTCTGTAATGCCCCAGTACTGATGGTAATTGCATTTCTGTATCATGATGTTTTTGTGATATGCCAGTACTGATTCAGACTGTTTTTCTTGTATTATAGTTTTTAACACATTATCGCTCACACAATCAAGTTCATCACCTCAATAAATATAGACTTCAGAAATCCTACAGTCTGTTCTTTGGGGAAGTGAACGAGGTTTAAGCTGTATGCTTGATATCCACAGCACCACATGTGGAAGAAGGCAGAAACTCACAGTGTGAGTCAATGCCTCTTTTTCTCTCACTTCTCTTCCTTTCATAATTTTGAATAAACAGCTGTAATCTGACGCCTCAGTGAGCTAGCAGTCCAGCCTGTTTTTACCATAATGAATTTTATAAATTCTTATTGTGAATGATAAGGAGGAGGGGGGGAGAACTAAAGCAATGATCAGTGCAGAAAGAAGCATTTTTCCTGACAATATGTATTACGAAGTTCCTTAAATTTGCTTATACTTCAGTGATCACTTTCTATGTAATAATGTATAATTTATACAGGAACCCATACAGTTTACAATACTGGTGTTAGGCAGAAGAGGATTCTGGTTCCTGCAGGTACAGGGCTGGGAATTACAGTGTTTGTTATTTTTGCACCTCTGTGTTGTTCAATGAATTCAAAGGTGATTGTTCTTTGCCTCGGAGCCACCTTAAGACACCAGCCTGCCAGGCCTAGAGGTGATCAGATCCTTTTTATTTACATATATGAGAAAGAACGTCCTTTCATATAAAAGTATTTAGACATTACAAGAAGCATTTCATTAAGACATTCCCGTCCCCTTTCTGCAGACTATATGGAGTGAAGACTTTCTCCATTTGTTTTGGATGCCTTTTTTGCCGTTGCTTATTAGCTCAAGCAGAAGTATTTGTTCCTGGTAAATGATCACTTGTTCTACTTTCAGACATTTTCTAGTTGTTTTTTCAAGTGGATGGAATGCATTAAATTGATTAGTAATGCGACTGTTTCCATCTTAAAATCTGCCGGCTATCTCAGTCGTAATTGAGCAATTTCTTCAGTAGGATGTGTATTGAGGAACTTATTATTTTATTGTGTTATTTATATTACTTTAAAGGGTTTAGAAAAATGTGGCTTTATTTTAGAACAATCAGCACAGCTGTTCATGGACGAACAGACCCAATATGTGAACAGGTGAGGCAATGTTCATGGAAGAAAGCATTTGTTTGTCTAATCCTTTGTAATACCAATTTTACCTGTTAAAGGGAATGAGTTGTGTAATGCTAGTAGGAGGCGAGTGTCCGTGGAGTTGACCCACTGGACCATAGGGGGAGTGGCTTACCCAGATGTGGGAGGGACTTGACTGTGTCTACCGTTAGACACCACATGCCACTCCGAGGGCAGTGCCCAAGACTGTGGCAACTGGTGACAGCAAGACAGGTGAACGGACACAGGACTGGACGGGAACTAAAATTTGACAGGGCTGGCACAGGAACACCAACAGGATTGGGAAAAGTACATGGGTACAAGCAGGTTGAGGCACAGAACATAGGACACAGGACATCAGGGAGAAGTCATCTGGCTCTGGCACAGGTAGAAGTGATAAAGCATTGGACATTAGGGAAAAGTCATCTGGCGCTGACAGAGGTAGAACTCATCTGGCACTGGACATGAGGGAGAAGTCATCTGGTGCTGGCACAGGTAGAAGTCTTCAGGTTCCAGATTTCAGGCAGATGGGAAAGGCAGGTGCAGGAATACAGACAGGGCACAAGACTTCAGGCAGGACACAGGAATAGGTGCAGGATTCAGGTTGGTCAAAGGACAGGACACAAGCATGACAGGTCCAGAAACCTACACAGGAAGACAAAGGAGTTCCGTAACATCAGCAGACATAAAACTGGTTTCAGATAGGCTGGTGCTGGATATGTGGTACCCCTAAGGGTCCAGTCACCACAGAGGTACTGCACCTCAGCCAGAGGTGTGGTACCCTACTCTTGGGTAAGCAGAGGACACTACACTAGCATCCATCACCACACAACTCCAGGATAGGGGATCTGGGTGGACCCTATTGGGCCCCACCTCAGGAAGCAGGGGAACTAGGTAGATGGTGTGGGTGGAGGAAGTAGAGAGCAGAGCATGCCAGGAAGTAGTGAAGTGGGTGGTGATGACATGAGAAAAACAGGTTGAAGAGTCTAGAAGTGAGGAGTTGGTGACAGAGTCTGTCATGAGTAGAAGGACTGAGAGGGTTGTCCTGGGGACTGGAGCCGGTTGGAGCTCATCCTAGGAGAAGCAAAGGTGAAGATGGATGGAGGAGCCAGTGAGGAGCTCTAGAGACTCTGAAGGGGCCCCAGGTGGCACAGGAAGTGAGGAATCCACCCATGGCGTCTATATCCACGCTGACCATGATCGAAGTTGGGTGAAGGAACCGGGCCACAGAGGGGACTAGACTACTGGAGAGACTGTAGGACTCAGATAGCTAACCGGAGACTGCAGTATCTTCAAGTGCAACAGCCAAAGCCACACTTAATTGCTGAAAAGGCAGCTGCTAATGTCAAGGGAAGTAGGAAGACGTTGCCCGCCAGCACCAGAGGCTGCTGGCTTGGGACACTGAGTGTGAGGCGCAGGGCAGGAGGGCAAGAGCCAGCTCAGATAGATGACCCGGGAAGGAACACCAGAAGGGGGTTCCGGTAAAGTGAACCTAAGTTATCCGAGAGTTGGCTGGATCCCTGCCCCGGAGGACATACACCCGGCTCCTGGTTGAAAACCTGGAAAACTGTGAGAACTGTGAGTAAAACGTGAAGACTGCACCCTACTGTGTTCTCAAATTATTACTGTGTCACCTGCCCTGCACTACATTGATAACGTCAGTTAGTAGACTTTATAACTGTCGTGGGGCCATGCTCTACCCGTGGAGAGATAACAACTCTGCTGCGCCACCAGTCGCCCCAGTGGTTCAGTACCACAGCATCGGCCATTCAGCTAATTGCCGAAAACCATGGGTGCCGTCACAACCAATTTCCGCATAAATATCCCCCATTTATAGCGCAGCCAGGGCCACGGAGCTGGGTCTCAGCCCCGTGACCTTCCCAGAGAACTGCCTGACCCAGTTCTGAGTACCCCACGGCCCTGGTAGGCATGTCAGATACGGACAAACCAGAGGAACAGGCTAGAACAACACAAAAGACTAGGTTTGAATCATAGTGAGTAGATCGAGCCACACCCAACAAGGAAAGGAAACTATAAATAATTGGTGCCTCCCACGATTAGACTGGGGATATCAATTCAAGGCACCTGCACTGCCCCTTTATGAGAGAGGGAAGTGTGCACGTGCACACCTTTAAGCTAGAGACCAGGAACTCAACAAGACAAGTACAGGGCCTAGGAACCTCGGCAGGAGCCGGAACACACATGGGCAGCCACAGACAAGGACCAGGGTATGTGCAACACGTGGGTGGAACAGAGCAAGCCAAAGAGGTAACAGCATCAGTATCCCCACCGAGAAGGGGAGAAGAGAATACAGGGACATAGGCACAAAGACGCACCGAAGCACCTGGCAAGTTTGGGACTGAAACGCTGGTGCTACAAGTTGCCAGAAAATGATCTATTGTTTAAATCAGGTTTGTGCTTTCCCTTTTTTTTTTAAAAAAAAAATGACAATGTTTATCATCACTCGTGGACACAGAAAAGGACCCATGTTCATAACAATATATGGGCCCTTTGCAAACCAATAGCTCATCAAAATGAACAATTCTTTAGCTTTGTAGGTACAGATGGCCTCCTTAACCACTTGGGCCCCTATGTGGCCGCATAGGTTGCACCAATGATATGTCAGTACCTGTTTATCATGACCCGTATTAAAAAAATAATAATAATCTTGCTGTTTTCATACTGGGATTTGAGCTCATTTAGCCTCAAACCTCCTGTCTTTTAAGAAAGAGTTTACAGCAGTCTCCTTATCATCACAGGCAGGGTTACAAAGACAGGACACATCTCATACACAAGATCCAACATTTATAATAGTTGTTGTCACAGTTGACCTTGCTGCCCTCACAATGACCACGCTCATTAGATGCTTCAAGGCAAAATATAGGTCAGATCCTGTTAATTGGAGCTAATGTATGTGTGGATTTCCTGAAACAGGATGGTAGAAGTTAAAACAGCACTATAGACGGAAAATTGAAAAGTTTTATTTTTAATAAAAAGTAAGATATGGGAAAAAAGCATTGCTACTTTAAAAACAAACACAATTAACACAATGAATTGATTTAAATAATAGGTATTTTCTGATAACAGATTTCCTTTAAGGACCAGCGACCATTGAGGACAAAAATATATATTTTTTTAATCTTTGCATTTCGACGATCATTACTTTAAGGTCTATTAATGATTTGTATTTTGCAGAATTGGTTTTATGTTCTTTTGGTACCATTATAAATATATATATACATTATGTCTTATTTTTATAGCAAAAAATTGAAAAGTATATGAATTTTGACATAGTTTTTCTGCTGCCAGTGTCCATGCAATATGCGGTACATTGTTATTCTGTATACATAAAGAATGCATTCCTGTGGATTAAAGTGTCACTGCAATTTTACTTAAAACCAGCATGGATTCATGAAAGATAAGTCATCTCTAACCAACATGCTGAGTCTCTATGAAGAGGTAAGTGCAAATCTTGATATTGGTAATGTGGCTGATGGATTTATCTGGAACTTGCAAAGGCATTTGATACTGTACCACATAACAGCCTTATACTGAAGCAATAAAAGCAAGGACTAGGAATACAAAGTGTCGAAAATGAATGGTATATTCTCTTAGTGGGACATAGCAGTGGGGACAGCAAGGATCTGTGCTAGGACCAATTCTTTATTAATGACTTTGTAAGATTGTGAGCAAAGCGTCCTTTGCTGATGACAACAAACTGTGTAGGGTATTATAAACTGACTTTGGCAATATAATATTACCAAATGATCAGGATAAGTTGTCTGAATGGATAAACACTTGGCAAACGAGGTTTAAGGTTGACGTCTGGTTACAAGTAAGCTGAGCAGCAGTACTCAATGTCAGGCAGCTGCTGCAAAAGCAAACAAGATATTAGGGTGTATAAACAAAAGAGATAGAATATCCCTGGATCCCAATGTAATTGTTCCCCATCTATAAATCACTTGTAAGACCTAGAATATGGGATCCAGTTTTGGGCAACACATTTTTAATTATTTGGAAGTTAAGAGTCAGTTCAAAGTGGACCACTAGATTATAACAGGGATTGGAAGTTTCTCTTATGATGAGACGTTGGGAAAGTTGGGTTTGTTTAGCTTAGAAAAAAAGACGTCTCAGATTATATATAATTTATGTATCAAAATACATGTGTGCTCAATACAAAGGACTGAGGACTGATACGTGCCTTAAGGTGCCGTCACACCTGCCGACGTCGCTAGCGACATCGCCGAAAAAGTGACGTATCAGCGATGTCGCTAGCGACGTCGCGCTGTGTAAACGAGCGGCGCGACCGCGTTTTATCGCTGGTCGCAGGTTGACAGGTTTACAGGAAGAACTGTAAACCTGGCAACCGGCGACCTGCGATAAGGCTGGATCGCGCCGTGTGAGCGATGTCACCGCATCGCTGCGGTGTCGCCGGCCGCAGCGATGCTGTGTGACAGCTGGCCAGCGATGTCTGAACCGAGCGGGCACCCGCGCATCGCTTCCGACATCACTGGCCAGATCTTGCTGTGTGACGGCACCATTATTCCTTCCAAAGACCATAGTAAGGACCAGGGGGCTCTCACTGCGGGTGGAGGAAAAGAGATTCCAGCAGCTAAATAGGAAAAGCTTCTTAAGGCCATGTGCACACGTTGATTATTTGGTGAGTTTTTTACCTCAGGATTTGTAGCCAAAACCAGGAGTGGCGCAATCAGAGGAAAAGTCTAATAGAAACACGTCACCACTTCTGTATTTAATCATCCACTCCTGGTTTTGGCTACAAATCCTGAGGTAAAAAAATCATCAAATACTCAGCATGTGCACGTGGCCTTATAGTTAGAGCTGTCAGACTGTGGAATGTCCAACCACAAGAGGTAGTAATGGTGGACACTATAATGGCTTGTATAAAAAGGACTGGATGCTTTCCTCAGCAAAATAGCATTTTGTTATAGAAAATTTAGAGAAAGGTTGAACTTGATGGACCAAGGTCTTTTTTCAACCTATGTAACTATGATTAGTCGACTTTCATTGTGATGTCCTACGCGGTTCTAAAAATTCAGACTTTTCAGTGTCCACATTGTTATTATTCTGCAACTTCTGAAGGCGCCCTACACATGTTGGGTTTCTGGTCACCTGAGGAAGATGTAGATACTTTGGGCCTCAGCCTCTATAAACAGTGGAGAGCACATGGACACTAATTGTGAACTGGAATCTTGCTTGGCAAACATTAGTCTTATGTGTAAAGTTTTATATTAGTATAATACAAACATAATATAGTTATGTATTTAGCTGCATTAGCAGAGTGAAAACTACGGGCTCAATAAATTGCTCAGTAATACCTACTGCCGAATGGGTCCATAAAACAGTAGGACTATGATAAATAAGGCTGCTACAGGTTTATAAACCAAGTAAGCCTGGCGTGAAGCCAAATTGTCCTTGTGAATGTTTCCACGTTCAAGACTTTTACTGAGGTTCTTGTAACTAAACCCCAAGAATAGATCATCCATGGAAGACTTACACTTCTCTTCGAGTATCCAACCTGGCTGTCGCTTCAATAACTGTACATACCCTACAAATAGTTTCACATACTTTAAAAAAAAAATAAAATAAATAAACATCAAAAATAAGTTATTTAAAAGAATCTGTCGCTATCCAATCTGAGAGCATCATGATGTAGAGGCAGAGACCCTGATTCCAGTAATGTGTCACTTACAGGGCTGCTTGCTATAGCTTTTATAAAATCACTTTTGTAGCGGCTGCAGACCTGCCAGTTCTCTCTATATACTCCTGCCACACCACTGATTAGCAGCTTTCTGTGTACAGTACATGGTGGCTCAGTGTTTAGCACTACAGTCTTGCACTGCTGGGGACCTGGGTTCAAATCTCACCAAAGACAACGTCTACAAGCAGTTTGTATGTTCTCCTTGTGTTTGTGTGGTTTCCTCCAGGTTCTCCTGTATCCTCCCACAATTCAAAGACATACTGATAGGGAATATAGATTGTGAACCCCAATAGGGACAGTGAAGATTTATGGAAAGTGCTGTGAAAATAATGGCGTTTTATATTCTTATTACACTTGCAAAGGCAGAAAGTGGGGTTAAAAAGGACTGATGAATATAGTGCACTAATACAGCAGGTTTACTAGATCTCTAATGATTATCTCCTGCTAATAAAACAGTGATTATATATAAAAAAAAAAACACTGGAAGAAGCCCAGTAAATAACACCACTAGAATCAGGGTCTCTGTCTCTACATTACGCTGCTCTCAGATTAGATAGCAAAAATCTGGTTATAGTAGATTCCCTTTAACCTTGTACCTTGCAGGGGCATGACTGACATAGGTTCCAATCAGACCCTAGTACAACCATAATTATTAATGCCAAATAAGAGAACATGGCAGAAAACAGTCAAATGTATTCAATTTAGCATATGTGGAACTATTGATAAATGTGCCGCATTAAGTAATCAGTTGTTTCACATTGGAAAAAATAGGAAAATAACAAATTCAGGGTGACGAGCATTAGATATGTTAACTAATTGGCAAGCAGTGTCAATAAGGAGTTTTACTGTAATGTGTGTGTGCACATGCTGATAAGTCATATGGTACAGATAAGAAGCTGTACCAGGTATTGATCATCAGCTGTGTTAATGTATATATTTATATAGTGTACATCTAGCTAGTCATGCTTACTTACATATGTATGCAAAGTACTGTAGAATTAATAGCACTATATAAATGAATAAATATTATATTATATTATATATACAGAAAACTTGTGTCAAAGTGTCACTCAGTGTTACACATTCCCCTTTGTTTCCTTTGTTGCGCCTTCATCAATAATCTAATAGCGCAAATAACATCCCAGAAGAACAGCAGGACTTTACTATAAAGTTAGTGCCCTTCTTACACTGGAGTTATATGCGCTATAATAACCCTAATTTGTATTCACAGCAAGATTTGCACACACTAATAATACAACATATCAAAACTAGTGTCAAAATGCATAAAAATGATCAATCATAAGTAATAACCAAGACCGGTTAGTGGGTGACATCCCATACAATTTACATAGACAGCACAGACTTTCCAGATGTCAAAAAAACAGTTTAAAATGTTGAAAATTACTCACAGAGTCTTTAAGATGCAAGTGGCAGCCGAACAAGGGGAAATCCAAGGATAGCTGGATTATTAACAACTACAAATGCATGCAGAGAGGCAATGACAGGCCCAGGGGACTGCTGGAGTATTCATGCTCCTACAAGACGAGTTATAATTCATGAAACAGCTCAAGGTTCCTCCAATCAGACTCCAACTGCAACTAGTAAAACTGGCTGCAAAGGACTGAAAGGGCAGAACAACACATATCCTACACGTCCTTAATCTGCTTATCGCAGCCTGTAACCTCTTACTGCCAGGTAGCAGCTCAGCTCCATTGTTTAC
This sequence comes from Allobates femoralis, assembly GCA_033576535.1. Taxonomy (NCBI): domain Eukaryota; kingdom Metazoa; phylum Chordata; class Amphibia; order Anura; family Aromobatidae; genus Allobates; species Allobates femoralis. The sequence continues at coordinate 795,961,142 of JARQOC010000003.1, read as the reverse complement.
TAGACGGAGGAAGGACAGGTGATATATTTATGTAAGGCGCCTGCTCACCTCAAGGCACACGATCCTTCCCCGGTCAGAGAAGTGCAACTCTTCACTACGGAGGGAATAAAGGATATTATACAGCGGTGTAATTAGAGTCCAGTGGACCCCGCCACAAAATTTGTACCTGCCTCCCCCTGCATATTGGTCAGATGCAGGGGTGTACATACAAATCATGATAAAATTTCTAAATATCCCCCCAAAAAATAATACTATTCATCTGGGTCACATAGTAACATATCTCACAACTTTGCAGCCCATACTAAGTTATTTCGCTCATATTGAAGTCCCTAGATTCCCTTTTCATTGCAACCATAAAGTATGATGCCAACAAAAGTGCCCCGACAAACAATGTAGGATCCCCCCAGAATAAATTCCTCCACAGTACCTTCCCCAGGCACAGAATGAAGACCCTCAGCTACTCCAGCAAAATGTGGTTACCCCCCAACACAATATAATCCCCAACTGAGTCTCCCATACAGCCCTCAATGCAGTATAATAAACCTACATATAGTATAATGGACCCTACTTTCACTCAAAATACACTGTGCAGAATTATTAGGCAAATGAGTATTTTGATCATGATACTTTTTATACATGTTGTCCTACTCCAAGCTGTATAGGCTTGAAAGCCAACTACCAATTAAATAAATCAGGTAATGTGCATCTCTGTAATGAGGAGGGGTGTGGTGTAATGACATCAACACCCTATATAAGGTGTGCTTAATTATTAGGCAAATGCCTTCCCTTAGGCAAAATGGGCCAAAAGAGAGATTTGACGGGCTCTGAAAAGTCCAAAATTGTGAGATATCTTGCAGAGGGATGCAGAAGTCTTGAAATTGCCAAACCTTTGAAGCGTGATCACCGAACAATCAAGAGTTTCATGGCAAATAGCCAACAGGGTCGCAAGAAGCGTGTTGGGCAAAAATGGCGCAAAATAACTGCCCATGAATTGAAACAAATCAAGTGTGAAGCTGCCAAGATGCCATTTGCCACCAGTTTTGCCATATTTCAGAGCTGCAACGTTACTGAAGTATCAAAAAGCACAAGGTGTGCTATACTCAGGGACATGGCCAAGGTAAAAACGACCACCTTTGAACAAGAAACATAAGATAAAACGTCAAGACTGGGCCAAGAAATATCTTAAGACTGATTTTTCAAAGGTTTTATGGACTGATGAAATGAGAGTGACTCTTGATGGGCCAGAGGCTGGATCAGTAAAGGGCAGAGAGCTCCACTCCAACTCAGACGGCAGCAAGGTGGAGGTGGGGTACTGGTATGGGCTGCTATCATCAAAGATGAACTTGTGGGACCTTTTCAGGTTGAGGATGGAGTGAAGCTCAACTCCTGGACCCACTGCCAGTTTCTGGAAGACAACTTCTTCAAATAGTGGTACAGGAAGAAGTCGGTATCGTTCAAGAAAAACATGATTTTCATGCAGAACAATGCTCCATCACATGCATCCAACTACTCCACAGCGTGGCTGGCCAGTAAAGGTCTAAAAGAAGAAAAAGGGGGCGTGGCCTAGACATGGCGGGGAACAGATGCTGAGAAGCTGAGCTCCTGTCCCCTAAACGCCATAGGGCTGATACAGCCGTGCTGGGCCCTGGAAAATACCATATATGCCGGCTAAAAGGATTAATATGAGATCCCAGCCCTCCAGGGAGCCTTCCATACCGCCGGCTGCAAAGATCTCTCACTACCTAAGAAGCAGCTCCCAGGACGCTGTACTAACAGCACACAAGATGGCGTCAGGAGACCCACAGGATGGCTCACAGGGCAGACCTGATGATGCAGCAGAGGCGGCCAGGAGAACCACATCTACCCCTCCACAGCACGAGGCAGCCCAGGAGACTGGAGGAGAGCGCCGATCTTCCACGGTACTGTGTGTCCCTTCCCTCCCTCCCCCGCAGCCTGCAGCTCTGATACCAGGGGATAAGATGGACGCCACTACTTTTACAGAACCCAGCCTGCTCAAAAGAGTCCAAGTAGCAGCAGGTAACGCTGCTGACCTGCTACCCCATACACTACCAGTCCCCCAGAGTGCTGAAGAGGAGCCCCTGTTATACTATAATAGTGACCCTACAGACACACGCTGTAGACCCCCTATAGATAATGTGGAAGATAGAATGGTCACTGAGAGCTCTGGGGTCCAGAGTCTGCCAGGAAACTTTGCAGAAATGGCGGGAGGCACATGGCTAACTCACCCACAGCCCATGTTGAAGGGGGATACAGATGCAAGAGGGGAGAGAGAAATCATGGACAGGGGTCCTTCTATGGACGGATGGGGAAGATTATCCCAGCCCGTGTCTGCTACTCTAACACAGACTGTACCATACACCGGAGACCTTGCAAATCCTAGTCTCCCATTGATTACACCAGCCCCTGGGGGACAGAAGATTTGGGATGATCTTCGGCTGAGGATCCAGGCCATTCCCACCAGAGAGGAAATGGAGGGCTTTATAACATGGATGGAGGCCTCCTTTAAAGCCGAGTCCTTTGAGCTTAAAGGGGAAGTCAACAGACTGAGCCTTAGAGTGGATTCTAACGAAACGTCCTCCCAAAGCTTAGATAAGAGGCCGAAGTCCCTTGAAGACACTGTATACGCACAAGCCTCCCATATGGAACAGATGTTAGACTCCATGGAGGATCTCGAAAATCGAGAGAGGAGGAACAATATCAGAATTAGAGGGCTCCCCGAGAGTGTCGGACCTAGAGATCTAGATAACGCCCTTAGAGTCATTTTTAATTCCATCAGAGAAGTACCTTCAGACTCGGTTTTGGAGTTTGATAGGGTGCACAGATCCCTGGGGCCCCCTCCCTCAGATGGAGATAGACCCAGAGACGTAGTATGCAGAATACATAAGTATAGAATAAAAGAGTCTATTTTCTCCAAAGCACGGGTCAAGGGACAGGTGCAATACCAGGATTATACTCTTCAACTCTTGGCTGACTTATCGAGACGCACCCTCCAAAACGAAGAGCATTACGCCCTCTCCTAGAGATTCTAAGACAGCAGGACATGCCCTACACATGGGGCTTCCCGTTCCGCCTTCAGGTGCGGAAAGATGAGGTGACCCACTATGTTACACATCCACGAGGGGTACCCAATTTACAGCTGCGCTAGGCCTTCCCTCGGTCTATATAAACATGGAGAATTGGCCGGGATTTACCGTACAGCCCGATTGGATCCCACAAGCTCCAGTACCATTCAGAGAGAAAAGGAGGAGAGGGAGGGGGGCTTCCAGGAGGAGAAGGCATAGAGGACAGAGAGATGAATCGTTGGGCGAGGACTGAGGGTCCCCTGTTCTCTCCTGGTTTAATACTTGTATTGTTCTTTTGTTCCATTACTGCTCTTTCCCACAGATGGGGCTTCGGACCAGGCCGCCAAGATTACCTTCATGACTTTACGTGGGCAAACGTTTGAAATGGTGTCATATATTGATAATTGATTACCTTGTTTTATATGTTGCCGAGTATGGTATTGCCCTTGCACCGACTCAGAATCTTAAGTTGCATTTGATAGTGGACTTGAAAGACTTCTTAATTTCCTTGATTACTTAGGTTACTACCAACATAAAGGTTTTATCCACAACTATCTGAAAAATCCAGCCCGTGGTGTGGGGGACACCCCCAAAATAGACAGGCTACACCCTACCGGGACTGTCTCCTGATCTCAAGGATAGACTGGTCGTACAGGCCACCCTAAATTGTTATCTTGGTTTAATCTGGGAATTTTTTATAGTTTCTTTTCTCATTCCTTTCCTATTCATTACTAATTTTCCAATCTTCCTTATACTTGGGTTTCTCTGCCATTTATTTTTTCTTGTTTTTGCCTATCTCTCTATTCTCCCTCTTTGTTTACTTCCACTTTCCTTTCTGACTCCTCGTCGGCCATGTCCTCTGTAAAACTCTGCTCACTTAATGTACGGGGATTTAACACCCCCCCGAAAAGAGGTCACAGATCCTGTACTATGCTCACAAACAGAATGCCAGATTCTGATGCTCCAGGAGACTCACTTTAAATCTGGACACGTCCCAACTCTCCACAATAGATACTTCTCGGTTTGGCATCACAGCACTAACCCGGAGGCAAGGACGAAAGGGGTCTCCATTGCGATACACAGATCGCTTTCTCACGAGATCCTAGACGTATACATAGATCCACAGGGTCGTTATGTGTTTCTTAAGATGAGAATTGCCGGATCATTACTAACTGTTGCTAACTGGTATTTACCAAATAGATTCCAGACAAAAACATGCAAATTGTACCTAACGCGCCTGTCGGAGTTCGCAGAGGGACCAGTCGTCATCGGTGGCGACATCAATTTCACCCTGCAGCTGATTCATCTTCGGGTAAGAGACCCATCCCTAACAAAAAACTTACTTCCCTGAAAGGGTTCCTTCACACTCTGAGGCTTGTTGATATTTGGAGGATTTTGAATCCTCAGGGGAGGGATTTTACATATTTTTCTCCAATACACAATTCTTACAGTAGAATTGATTTATTCTTTATAAGCCACAGTCTGCTATCTTGGAACCCTACGGTGACTATAGGAGACATTTTTCTTTCCGACCATGCCCCCACCTTTCTGTCTCTTACGCTCCCTGACACTAGTGGATGACCATGGACTTGGAGGCTGAATGACCATTTATTGAAGGATGAGCTATGTATGTCAGAGGTGAGAGAGACTATCTAATTCTTTGGCCGGGACCATGCAGACGACCCCACACCTTCACCCACTAAGTGGGAAACTCTGAAATGTGTCTTGAGGGGGTTTTTATAAAACATGGTTCCCGTCTAAAGAAAAATAATACAGAAAAAGTGAAGAATCTCCTCTCTCAGATACATACTCTAGAAACCTTACACAAACGGAATTTATCGAAATTGACACTGGCCGACTTGACATTAAAAAAAACAGAACTTAAAAACTTACTGGACCAAAAATACCGTAGTTACACTGAAAAATCCAAAAGTTATTTTTACTCCAATTCGGACAAATGCGGGCGCCCCCTGGCTCGACTGCTTCATCCTCGGTTAAACCCGCCTTTTATCCCATATATATCAACTAGCAAAGGCAGACGAACACATATACTGAGTGAAATACTGGACGAATTTAAGAAATATTATAGTGAACTTTATAATATTAAGGGACACTTCTCCGATCTCCCATCCTCTGAGTTATCGGATAAGATTAAAGAATACATTGCCCAGACAGGAATTCCATCTTTGGCTAAAGAAACAGCAGCGATACTAGACGAAGATATCACGGAGGAGGAATTGTTGCGGGCTATTTAATCTAACCCTACAGGGAAATGCCCGGGCCCAGACGGGTTTTTGCCTAATTTTTATAAAACACTCAAGTCCCAGCTGGCCCCAGTGATGTTGATGGCCTTTAATGCCATACTTCAGGATCGGATTTTGTGCCTCAATCTTTGGAGGCCCATATCAGCGTCATCCCTAAACCGGAGAAAGACCCATCTTTGGTCTCGAGCTACAGGCCGATTTCGTTACTAAATGTGGATGTAAAACTCTTCTCTAAATTACTGGCTGATCGATTGGCTCCACTTCTCCCTTCTGTAATTAATGCGGACCAGGTGGGCTTTGTCAGAGGCCGGGAGTCTAGGGATAACACTATTAGATCCCTACTCCTTATTGCTAAAGCCAAAAGCAGTTTGCTTCCACTTGGCCTAATTTCAGTGGATGCTGAGAAGGCCTTTGACAGAGTCCACTGGGGGTTTATGAAGGAGGCTATGATACAACTTGGCCTAGGTCCTCGGTTCTTGCGCGGAATCCTATCCTTATTATTCTTCCCCTTCAGCCAAGGTGAGGATAGGGGATTCTTATCCTCTTCGTTCAATATTACAAATGGTACTAGACAGGGATGTCCTTTGTCACCTTTGCTGTACATTATTGTAATGGAACACTTGGCTATGGCACTTAGGGCTAATACAAGCGTTCATGGGATCAAGCTGGGACAGAACCACCACAAATTGGCCTTGTTCGCTGATGACCTCCTACTGTATGTCTCACAACCCTTGGTATCTATACCTTCTGTCTTGAAGGAGTTTGAGCGGTTCAGGCAATTAAGCAATTTTAAAGTGAATTGTTCCAAGACAGAGGCACTTAATATCTCTCTGCCTGAAGATTTGGTGTCCCATCTTTCTAAACAGTTCACGTTCAAGTGGAAGGGGGAGGCCATCAAGTACTTAGGAATTCTTATACCAAACGATCTTAAACAGTTATTTAAAACAAATTACCAGCCCCATCTGAATAATATAGAGAAGGCATTTACATCATATCGACAGTTAAAATTGTCTTGGTTCGGGAGGATAAACGTGGTCAAATGGATGTCTTGCCTCGACTTTTATATACTTTCCAGGCGATCCCCGTTCCATTTGATAGAGGCTTTTTCTCCAAATTGCAATCTATGATACGTAGATTTGTCTGGGGAGGTAAGAGACCCAGAATACGGTTGAATATTCTCTCATTGCCTAAGTCCAAAGATGGAGCCGGACTGCCCAATGTACAAACTACTTTCTGGCTTCCTCGCTAGTTAGGGCTTTGGACTGGCACTACTGTGAGTCCTCCAAAAAATGGGTAGAGGTGGAGCAGGAGGGCCTGGGGTCCAGCTGAAACATCTGCTTTGGATTCCCGCCAGAGACTTTACAGATGTGGTACCTCTGACGGATATGACTTGGACGACCTTGAAGGTTTGGCACTCTGTGACGAAAACACTTCGTTTGGATGATAGACTTAGCCCTTTGACCCCCCTTTTTTCCAATCCATCTTTCCCACCTGGACTTGGAAGACAGAGATTTTTATGCTGGCAGAGTGTGAACGACACCCGAGTGGGACAGACTCTATCAGATCGCGATCTGCCTCCATTGGTGCAGCTACAATCAAGAATCCTTCAAGGCCACTTAGATGGTTTGAATATTTCCAATTCAGGGCATATATATATTCAGCTGACCAGTCGTGCAGGGTGAGATTGGAACCAACATATTGGAGAAGTTATTTAAATTTGAGTCGCCCCCGAGACAAAAAATCTCGACCCTTTATCAGGCTTTAAGCTCCATGAGAGATCAGGGCACTCCGTATTTCCGGAGGGCGTGGGAGAGGGAGCTGGAAAGTAATATTCCAGATAGTGATTGGCAGAAAAGCTTTTTATTTACCCACAAATTAGCCAGTGCTTGTCTAGCACAAGAAAGAAGCTATAAGCTGCTCACCAGATGGTATTTATGTCCAGCAACCCTGCAGAGTATGTTCCCTGGAACTCCTGACACATGTTGGCGTTGTGGAGAAGGAATAGGTACAATGTTGCACATTTGGTGGAACTGTGCTGAATTCCGGCGGTTCTGGTCTGAGGTATATAATGCATACGCCCGGATAACGGGTAAACAAGCTGAGTGCTGCCCAGAGTCGGCACTGCTCTCCATCTTCCCTGGTCCTATTGGACTTCAGAAGAGAGATATCCTCTGATTTTGTGTCTCAGCTGCTCGCGCTGTGATCCCGAGGCTTTGGAAATCAACTCGGGCTCCATCCTTACTTGACTGGTTCAGAGAATTGATGGACATTTACCGTATGGAGGAGCTTTCAGCAGATGCATCTGGATCCCGTGACAAATTCTCTGAGATTTGGTTTTCATGGATAGTTTTTCAGGATTCTGATGACTTCAGGGACATAATGGCTGGACCTCTGGCCGACGGGGGGTCAGGTTGACCTGTATTCTCCCTTTCCCTCTTCCTTACATTGTTCTGTATATGGCTTTACTTTCCCCGATTTTGTCATTAGCGCTTCTTTTGGTTCCTCTTTCTTTCTTTTCTTTTCCTCCCGTTTTCTTTTCCTTTTTATTTTCCTCTTCACTTCGATCTTCCATAGAGTATATATGTTTTTTTCAAGCCCACCCCTCCCGAAATTTGATGAATACAGAATAGTATGGAAAATTTATAACTGTAAGAAGTCTTTCCATAAAAGGCTCTCCTTATTGGAGCCCTAGACGTTGACCAAAACTGCCTGGACCTCGTGGAAGCGGGACACAGGTGGTAACAACCTAAATAATAGGACTATACGATGGTAGCGATACAGGGTTACAGAAATTTTAGCGAGGTTTAGCCTTCTCATGATTAGATCATATTATAACCCTTAGAAAGTGTAATACTTTGGTTTGTTTAGAATATGCAATATATATGCTAGAATTAGTGTCATCGGGGATGATATAGATGAATAAGTTGAAACCTGTTTAAAGTTGAACCCTATATTGAGAATTGTCTTTATACTATACATTCTTGAAATGTAATACCCTGTATTAAGAAGGATTATATATGTATGTTTTGTTCTCTTTATTTCAATAAAATGAGATTTACCATAAAAGAAGAAAAAGTAATGACATGGCCCCCTTGTTCACTTGATCTGAACCCCATAGAGAACCTGTGGTCCCTCATGAAATGTGAGATTTACAGGGAGGAAAACAGTACACCTCTTGGAACAGTGTCTGGAGGCTGAGGTGGCTGCTGCACACAATGTTGATCGTAAACAGATCAAGCAACTGACAGAATCTATGGATGGAAGGCTGTTGAGTGTCATCATAAAGAAAGGGGGCTATATTGGGCACTAATTTTCTTTGTGTTTTGTTTTTGCATGTCAGAAATGTTTATTTCTAAATTTTGTGCAGTTATATTAGTTTACCTGGTGAAAATAAACAAGTGAGATGGGAATATATTTGGTTTTTATTAAGTTGCCTAATAATTCTGCACAGTAATAGTTACCTGCACAAACAAATATCCTCCTAAGATAGCCAAAGCTAAAAAAAAAAAAAAAACACTCCAACTTCCAAAAATATTAAGCTTTGATATTTATGAGTCTTTTGGGTTGATTGAGAATATAGTTGTTGATGAATAATAAAAATAATCATCTAAAATACAACTTGGCTAATAATTCTGCACACAGTGTAGTATGATGGCCCACACTGCTCTCCACAGTATGATGGACTCCACACAAGCCCTCACACTGTGCAATTACTTGCATACAGCATAATGGCCCTCAAAAAGGCCTCCATCAAGTATAAAGGCTCCCTCATAGCTGTCCAAATATTATAATTCTCTTCACAAAGCCCTTCAAATATTATAATGACCCCACGTAGCCTTCTATATAGTAATAGGCCCCACATAGTCCTTCATATGGTATATTGCACTCCCCATAGTCCTCCATATATTATAATGGCGTCTACATTTTCTTCCATATAGTATAATGCTTACCCATAGTCCTCTATATATTGTAATTGTAATGCACTCCCCATAGTCCTCCATATAGTATAATGCAGCCTACATATAATATAATGCAGACTCCATATAATATAATGCAGCCTCCATATAATATAATTCAGTCTGCATATAAAATAATCTCTATAGTCCTCCATATAATATAATGCACCCTCCATAGTCCTCAATATAGTATGATGCAACCTCTATAGTCCTTTGTATAATATAATGCAGCTTTTGTAGTCCTCCTTATAATATTATGCAGTCTCTGTATTGCTCCATATAGTATAATGCAGCCTCTATAGTCCTCAATATAGTATAATGCAGCTTCTATAGTCCTTCATATAGTATAATGCAGCCTCTAAAGTCCTCCTTATAATATAATGCAGTCTCTATACTTTTCATATAATATAATGCAGTCTCTATAATCCTCCAATAATATAATGCAGCCTCTATAGTCCTACATAAAAAATAATGCAGCCTCTACGGTCCCTGACAAAAGTTATGTCGCTTATCGATGTTATGTAAATAAAAGCTTATAACCTGACATTAAATTCATCTATTGGTTTTATAAATTACTCATTTGAAAGCTGAAACCCTCCCAAATGTGGTTTAGGTAAAGAAAATAAGTTGGCATCAATGCTGAAATATTGATCATTTAATGAACACAGAATGGTCAGATTTTGGCAAGACAAAAGTTTTGTCGCCTGGTCATATAATGCACCCAATCCTAGATTACATCCTCACCTGTGCTCCGTAAATGATCGGTTAATTAGTGGGTGTGTATAAAAAGGAACCCAGCATCCCAGACCTTGACTTGAACTGCAAATTGAGCTCTGACAACATGCAAAAATCCACCCTGCAACCAAAGCCTTGATTATCAAGAGGCTGAAGACCAGATCCACTGCAGAGGTGGCTGGCACCTTTAATGTGTCTCAGCGTCAAGTACAAACAATTAAAAAAAGATTTGAAGAGACCTGAGATGTGTTTGACAAGCCCAGGTCCGCAGACCCCGCAAGACAACTGGTCAGGAGAAACATTTGTTGGTTAGAAAATCCAAAGCAAGCCCCTCTTCCACTGCAGCAGAGCTCCAACAGGCCTGGTCACCTCAAGTCCCTGTGTCAACTAGAACAGTTTGTAGGATTCTGTCTCGAAATGGCCTCCATGGTCTAATCATATAATATAATGCAGCCTCTGTAGTTCTCAAAACAAAATAATGCTGCCTCTATAGCCTCCATATAATATAATGTCATCTGTATAATGCAGCCTCTATATATCATAATTCAGCCTGCATATAATATAATGCAGCCTCCATAGTCCTTAATATAATATAATGCAGTCTCTATAGTCCTCTATATAATATAATGCAGCCTTCATAGTCCTCCATATAGTATAATGCAGCATTTTTAGTTCTCCATATAGTATAAAGCAGCCTCTATAGTCCTCCATATAATATAATACAGTCTCTATAGTCCTATATAAAATATAATGTAGCCTCCATAGTCCTCAATATAGTACAATGCAACCTCTATAGTCCTTCATATAATATAATGCAGCCTCTATAGTACAGGGTGGGCCATCTATATGGATACACCTAAATAAAATGGGAATGGTTGGTCATATCAAGTTCCTGTTTGTGGCACATTAGTATATGGGAGGGGGAAAACTTTTCCAGATGAGTGGTGACCATGGTGGCGATTTTGAAGTCAGCCATTTTGGATACAACTTTATTTTTTACAATGAGAACAGGGTCATGTGACACATCAAACTTACTGAGAATTTCAAGAAAAACAATGATGTGGTTTTAATGTAACTTTATTCTTTCATGAGTTATTCCAAGTTGTTATCACCATTCATTCCCATTTTATTTAGGTGTATCCATATAAATGGCCCACCCAGGCAACTGGGTACACATAAATAAAATAGGAATGAATGGTGATATCAACTGGTATATATGTCCCCATCCTCGTATATATGTCACCCATGCTAGGCCCCTTCCTGTTATATATGTTCCCCAATCTAGCATAGTTCTTCCCTATTCTGCGCTCCTTCCTGGCATACATTTTCCCATCCTGGTAAATGTCCCCAATAAATCATTTAAAGAGGACCTGTGAAGGACAAAGTGAAGTAGACCAAAAGATCCTCAAAGTAATTGAGATCTATCAGTCTAGAAAAGGCTTTAAAGTAATTTCTAAAGCTTTGGGATGGCAGCGAACCACAGTGAGATCCATTATCCACAAATGGCAAAAACATGGAATAATGGTGAACCTTCCGACAGGGGTCCGGCCAATCAAAATTGCCCCAAAAGCATAGCAACGACTCATTCAAGAGGTCACAAAAGACCCCACAAGAAAATCCAAAGATCTGCAGACCTCACTTCCTCATTTAAGGTCAGTGTTCATGACTCCACCATCAGAAAGACTGGGCAAAAATGTCCTGCATGGTAGAGTTCCAAGACGAAAACCACTGATGACAAAACAACATAAAAGCTCATCTAAGTCTAGTCAAAAAACGTCTTGATGATTCACAAGACTTTTATAAGAATACTCTGTGGACTGACAAGAGAAAAGGTGTATGTTCCGTTACATCTGGTGTAGAAGTAACAAATTGTTTCAGTAAAGGAACATCATAACAACAGTAAAATTAGGTGGAGAAAGTGTGTAGGTCTTGGGCTTTTTTGCCGCTTCTGGACCTGGGAGACTAGCTGTAGTAAATGGCACCATGAATACTGCTGTCTACCAAAAAATCCTGAAGGAGAATGTCCATACATCTGTTCATGACCTCAAGCTGAAGCAAACTTGGCTTATGCAGCAGGAAAATGATCCAAAACGCACCAGCAAGTCCAACTCTGAATTGCTAAAGAAAAACAAAATTAAGAATTTGGAGAGGCCTAGTTAAAGGTCTGCCCTTAATATGTTTGAGATGCTATGGCCTGACCTTAAAATGGTGGTTCATCCTCGGAAACCCTCCAGTGTGGCTGAATTACAAAAATTATGCCAAGATAAGTGGTCAAAATTCCTCCAGAGTTTTGTAAAAGACTCATTGTCAGTTATCACAAATGCTTGCTTGCAGTTGTTGCTGCTAAAAGTGGCCTAATTAGTTATTAGATTTAGTGAGCAATAACTTTTTCACACAGGGCCCTGTAGGTTTGGATTACTTTTTCCCTTAATAATAAAGACCTTCATTTATAAGCCACCTTTTTTGATTACTTGTGTTACTTTTGTGTAGTATTTAAATTTGTTTGGTGACCTGAAACATTTAAGTGTGCAAACATGCAAATCAATAAGACATCAGGAAGGGGGAAAATACTTTTTCACAACACTGTATGTTCCCCATCCTGAAATATATGTGGCCCATCTTGGTTTACATGTACCCAATCCTGGGCTCCTTTCTAGTATATATGCCTTTTATCTTGGTATGTATGTCCCCCATCCTGCTCCCCTTCCTGTTATATAAGTTCCCCATTGTAGTATAATTGTTCCCCATCCTGGGCCCCTTCCTGATTTATATGTCCCCAACCTGGAAATATATATACTCCATTCTGGGCCCTTTCTGGTGTATATGCCTCATATTATGGGATAATTTCCCCCCATCCTGGTATATAAGTGGCCCATCCTAATATATATGTACCCCATCTTGGGCCTCTTCCTGGTATATATGTTCCCCATCCTGGGTCCCTTCCTACTACACTACCGTTCAAACAGACAATTTTGTGGCCACACCATTACAGATAGAATACTAGCTGTCTGCTTTTTCCCTAAATAGTTCATGCATAATTTGGAGGTGTGCTTTGGATCATTGTCCTGTTTTAGGATGAAATTGGCTCCAATCAATTGCTGTCCACAGGATGTGGCATGGCGTTGCAAAATGGAGTGATAGCCTTCCTTATTCAAAATCCCTTTTACCTTGTACAAATCTCCCACTTTACCAGCACCAAAGCAACCCCAGACCATCACATTACCTCCACCGTGCTTAACAGAAGGCGTCAGGCCTCTTCCAGCATCTTTTCTGTTGTTCTTGGTCTCATAAATGTTCTTCTGTGTGATCCAGAAGATGATGGGAAAAAAAGGTGTACCACGGTCCGCGCTGCTAAGTCCAAAAAAGCTCACATGGGAGTCAGAGTTTCACAAACAAATCCTTTTTTTTTTATTCTTTCACTCCAACGAAACGTGTTGGAGTGAAAGAATAAAGAAAGAGGATTTGTTTGTGAAACTCTGACTCCCATGTGAGCTTTTTTGGACTTAGCAGCGTGGACCGTGGTACACCATTTTTTCCCATCATCTTCTGGACAACACCACGTGTGAGTGGTCGGTGGAGGTCCTGCAGCAGCTTGAGTACTGATGCTCTTTCAACCAGTTGTGGGTAATATAACTGAATCAGGTGAGTGGTTCCACAGCACCACCTTTGCAGCCTAAAGTGTCTCTAGTGATAGGGCACTATTGCGCCTCTTGTCCCCCACCCCTCTTGTATCTGTGTGATCCAAACACCTCAAACTTTGATTTGTCTGTCCATAAAACTTTTTTCCAATCTTCCCCTGTCCAATGTCTGTGTTCTTTTGCCCATATTAATATTTTCCTTTTAGTAGCCAGTCTCAGATATGGCTTTTTCTTTGCCACTCTGCCCTGAAGGCTAGCATCCCAGAATCGCCTTTTCACTGTAGACGTTGACACTGGTGTTTTATGGGTACTATTTAATGAAGCTGCCAGTAAAGGAGCTGTGAAGCATCAATTTCTCAAACTGGAGACTCTAATGTACTTGTCTTGTTGCTCAGTTGTGCAGCGGGGCCTCCCACTTCTCTTTCTACTCTGTTAGAGCCTGTTTGTGCTCTCCTCTGAAGGGAGTAGTACACACCATTGTAGGAAATCTTCAGTTTCTTGGCAAATTCTCGCTTGGAATAGCCTTCATTTCTAAGAACAAGATAGACTGTTGAGTTTCACATGAAAATTCTCTTTTTCTGGCCATTTTGAGAGTTTCATAGAACAAACAAATGTAATGCTCCAGATTCTCAACTAGCTCAAAGGAAGGTCAATTTTATAGCTTCTCTAATCAGCCAAACCATTTTCAGCTGTGCTAACATACTTGTACGAGGGTTTTCTATGGTTTTCAAAACATCCATTAGCCTTCTTACACAATTAGCAAACACAATGTACCATTAAAACAGTGGAGTGGTAGATGTTGGAAATGGGCCTCTATACACCTATGTAGATATTGCATTAAAAACCAGACATTTGTAGCTAGAATAGCCATTTATCCCATTAACAATGTTCCTGGTATATATGTGACCCATCCTAGTATGTATGTGGCCCATCCTGGTAAATATAATCATAGCCAAAATTGTTGGCATACTTGAAATTGTTCCAGAAAATTAAGTATTTCTCAAAATTACATGTTTTCTTCATAGACATCTTTATCTTCTTTGTGTGTCTTGGAACAACAGAAATAAATTTAAAAAAACGGATAATCATACTTATTTTTACACAGAACTCCAAAAATGGAAAAAAAACTGTTGGCACTCTCAATTTAATATTTGCTAGTACATCCTTTGGGATAAATAATTGCAATCAATCACTTCCTATAACAATCACCAAGCTTCTTACACCTCAAGTGAAATTTTGGACTCTTCCTTTGGCTGGTTTCACATTGCGTTTTAGTTAAATCCGATGCTGTCCGACGAAAATCGGACAGCATCGATCCAAATGGATCCCTGAAATCGGATGCCAAATAGGCATCCGATTCCAACATTTTGCAGGATCAGTTTGGTCTCCTGTCATCTCGCACCCCCTCCGCTCTGCCTCCTGTCATCTCGCTGTCCCCCTGTTGTCCCCTGCTGTCCCCCTGTTTTCCCCTGCTGTCCCCCTGTTTTCCCCCTACTATCCCCCTGTTCTTCCTTCTCCTCTTCTCCCCGCTCCTCCTGTCATTACAACATAAAAAATCTTTATTCTCACCTGCCAGCGCTCTCCCGGTGTGTCCATAGAGCTCCTGATCGGTTTTACAGTACCTGCGATGATGCCAGAAGTGTCATCGGGTTACATGAGCAGTTACCGCGGTAACTGCTCATGTGACCTGATCAGTTGATCGGGTTGTGACATCATCCCAGGTCCTGGTTACTGAGCAGGAGCTGATGGAGACGCCGGGGGAGCATTGGCGGGTGAGAATAAAGATTTTTTATTTTAAAGACTTGATTTTAGTTATATTTCACTTCCACAATGTACGTATATACATTGCGGAAGTGAAATTAGGTGGCACACAATAGTTTTAGTGTACTGAGCATGTACTGAGCATGCTCAGTACACTAAAATCGGGTCCGAGTAGACATCAGATGTTTCCTCGGACCCTGCTCCATAGGGCCCCATGTTAAAGTCATCGGATCGGATTTGGCATAATTACCATGCGATTTGCCTCCGATCCGATTCTCTCCAATTTTTTTCAGGAGCCAAAATCGCAGCAGTCTACGATTTTTGCTCCTGCAAATCGGAGGCAAATCGGATGGCAATTATGCCAAAAACGGTTTTCATCGGACAGCTTCGGATTTAACTAAAACGCAATGTGAAAGCAGTCTTTGCAAACTGTTCCAGTTCGCTGATATTTGAAGGACACCTTCTCCCAACAGCAATTTTAAGATCTCTCCACAGGTGTTCAATGGGATTAAGGTCTGGACTCTTTGCTGGCCATTTCAGCACTCTCCAGCATTGTCCTGCTGGACAATGCATGACCTAGAATGCAAAGAATGCAAACCCAGCTTTCTGACACTGGGCACTACACCCTTATTAGGGTGTGTGCCCACATAGTGGTTTAGTGACGTTCAAATCGTCAGTAAACCGCTGGAAATGATCAGTTCTGAGCTCTGAAGTCTCCAGCTGTTCTCCAGCGGTTTTCCGGCGTTTTTTTTCAGCGTATGCACAGCGGATTTCAGTCGTTTTTTCCAGCGGTTTTTCCGGCGGTTTTCTATGGAGGATTTTTTGCATGGAACCGATCAAAAACCGCTGAGAAGAATTGACATGCTATATGCTGCTAAACCGCTGGAAAACCGCTCAACCGCGGGCAGATCCGCTCACATAAACTGACTATGTGTGCACAGCGGTTTCTAAATTACATAGGGTTACATGTAAGTCCTAACGCTGCTTAGGATTTACATAAATTTAAATAAAACCTATGCTAAACCGCCGGCGGTTTTCGCTGCTAAACCGACGTAAAACCACTATGTGGGCACACACCCTTATACTCAGGACAGTCAGGGAACTGACTGGGCATAAAAGAGGGACCTCAGCTGCCCAGTCAGTGCTGATTTATTAAGACGCCCCTCAGTGAGTGTGGTTATGTCTTCCAGTCTCAGGCCAGAAGTACATATAAAAACAGCCACCCCGTCACTGATAGAGGTAATAAATTACACTAGCACCAATTACTGCCATCAATTTCTCGTTCAATATAAGCTCGGTCTATGAACAGGCCTATATGTATCTGCTCAACGGCAAGTGCCAGAACGAATTGAGAGGGATAGCTGTGTGCAGATGGCTATCAAGATTGTAGAGGTGGGAGTTGTAGACTGCTAGAACATATAGTACATTCATAATTTGGAAAAATTATTCTTGAGTCGGGGAGTCTGGGTCTCAGAATAGTATTCCAATAGAATCTGCAGGATTCCTGCTTCTATTTCCTCTAGAGTTGAGGTGAGAGATAACTTTTCCTGCTCTTGATTACCTTCTCGCCCCAGGGGCACCGCTTACAATGCAACTAGTTTCCTTATCAAGGCTAGGGTCAGACTACCGTTTTTAGAAGATGTCACTGACAACCGCTAAAAACGTGGTCATTTTTTTTAAACCGTATATGCGCTTTTCAGTGCAGCTGCCACTCAACGCAGTCCCTCGTCACCCGATGTTGATCGTGGTAACTGTCCACACATCAAGCAGAATAGCGGTTTAGCAGAGCGGGCAGGGAAGCGCTGCATGTAGCGTTTTCCTGTCCGCTCTGCTAAAGCGGCCGCTATTCAGCATGATGTGTGGCCGGTTACCACGATCAACATCGGGTAACCAGGGACAGCGTTGAGCGGCATCTGCACTGCTGAAAAATGACTACGTTTTTAGCGGATGTCAGTGTCATCTGCTAAAAATGTTAGTCTGACCCTAGCCTATAACAAGAAATGTCACTTACCCTCTGGGGCAGTGGAGAAAACATACTTAAAGTTAATTAAAAGTGATACCTATCTGGTCATGCCCCTTTGTTTTGGAAATGTAACATCCTGGTTCTAGAAGGCTTTGAACAATGGTAGGCCAAGAGGACAGATGTAAGAAAACACAATAGGGATTTATGTTTATGGAATATTGCTTGATAAGTCAGAATATATCCCTTTTTCCTCACACCTCCACCCTTTAGAGGGCACTGGGGGGCAGCACATTCATGTGTTCCCCCGTGCACCTGTCCACAACCTCCCCTTGCCGGGATAGCCTGTAAGCATTACTGTGGTCATGGCCCCTTTTGTGATGAATGAAGTGGTACTGCTGGAGCACAAGACTCCAGCGTACCAGCCTCCCATTCATCCCAGAGACTGTGTGTAATCAGCTGAGAGGGTTATGATCAGTCTCCAAGATGAAGTGGCATCCCTACAAGTATGGCTGCAGTCGTTGCAGGGCCCACACAATTGCCAGATATTCTTTTTTCATCGTAGAATAGGCCACCTCTCGGCAATGGCTTTTTGCTCACGTACAAAATGGAATTTTGTTAGCCCATAGAGTCAACCTGACTAAGCACAGCACCGAGGCCAAAGCCACTGGCGTCAGTCTGTACTGCAAATGGCCGCGCAAAAGATTGTGGCTTTTAGAACCAGGAAGCTGGAAGGCCGCCCCGCAGTCAGCTGTCCAGTCGACTGCGAATGGCAGCTTCTTCCTGGTGAGGTCCATCAGGGGTTTTGCCAGGGCCCTATAGTGGAGTACGAACCTTTTATAGTACCTGTCAGTCCCCTGGAAGGACATCACCTGGGGGTGGGCCAAGGTGCAACGGCATCCAACTTCCCAGGATCTGGCTCAAAAGCCCCCACCTACCTGGTGACTCAGGTAGAGGACCTCACTCATGCTCGTATGACACTTTTCAGGCTTGATGGTCTAGCCTGCCTGATGGATCCGCCTGAGCACCTGTGCCAGCTGCTCCAGATGATCGTCTCATACGGGACTGAAGATGGCAATGTCATCGAAGTACATGGCCACATAAACTTTGAATCTCATGAGCAGCACGCTGACCATCTGCTGAAAAGTGGAAGGGGCATTCTTTATGCCGAACACATGACGGTGGATTTATACAGTCCAAAAGTAGTAATAAAGGCAAAGCATTCCTGTGTTTCGTGGGTCAGGGGAATCTATCAATATCCCCAATTCAGGTCCATGTTTGGCACCGGTCCCCAGTGGTCCAGTTGCCACAGTGACATTGCCTCCTTCACTGGGGGTGATGTCATGCTTGGAAGCAGGAGGAGATCCCCATGCGAGGTAACCCCACAAATGCATTCACAATTCCTTACTCTGGAACAGAGGGGGGAGCTCTACACCCAAGTTTCGGGGAGCTGCCCTGGTTGTGGCAAGGAGGAGTGGTTAGGAGTAGGAAAGGGGGAGGAAGCAGTAAGCAGTTAGTCTGAGGAGAGGGAGAGGAGAAGACGTAAGAGAGAGCTCTGGGGAGTGGAGTTGCTGAAAGCTCACCCCAGAGAGGCTCTACAGAGGACGCCAGAGTCCTGGGTCAGATGGGAACTGTACATCCCGCTGATCAAATTTGGAGGACAAGAGATTGCAAGTCTCCTAGCCACACTACAGACCCGGTGGCACAACAGCATAGCGAGAGCCCGGAGCTGCCATCAGCACAGCGGTACCCGTGATAGGCTCGTGCTGTCTGCTATACGGGTGCAAGGGAAAGAAAGCAGGAAGAGTGCCGCGGGATAGCTCACAGGCAGCCATGACCTCAAAACCGGGAGCGCAGCAGGAAAGCCTCCAAATCCACCTGGCGAGGTGGACTCAAAATACTTCCAGGCTGACAGGACCCTTCTTGATCTGGTAACCAGTGCCCCTGTACTGCACCATGTTTTACCAAGCAAAGGTAAAAATTGCACCCCTTTGTGTCTTCCAGTTATTTCCTGCGCCCTCCCTGCACCATCCCCATAGACTTATACCGACCCTGGGGCCCTGCTCCACCTGTGGGGAGTGTTGCCATCCCGGCTGCCGCACAATCTGCCCCAGAGGCTCAAAAACAGCAGTGCTGGTCACCCATGGCCAGGTATCACAGGTGGTGTCATGTCCAAGCCCTCGCCACCGCCTGCCGACTCCAACTAAAAAACATTGCCCGCATCCGCTCCTTCCTTGACCACAACACGGCTAAGACACTTGTCCATGCCCTCATCATCTACCGCCTGGACTACTGCAACCTCCTGCTCGCCGGCCTCCCTGCCTCCTCCCTTGCACCTCTCCACACCATCCTCAACTCTGCTGTCCGACTCATCCACCTATCTCCCGCTACTCCCCCGCCTCCCCTCTTCGCCGAGCCCTCCACTGGCTCCCCGTCCCCCAGCTATCTCGCTTCAAAACCTTAACCCTGACATACAAGGCCATACACAACCTGTCCCCTCCCTACATCTCTGACCTGGTCTCCCGCTACATCCCTTCGCGCAACTTGCCCTCCTCCCAAGAACTCCTTCTCTCAACCCCCCGCATCTCCACCTCCCACAACCACACACAAGACTTCTCTCGTGCTTCCGCCAGACTCTGGAACTCCCTCCCCCATCACATCAGACACTCCCCGACCCTGGGAACCTTCAAGAAAAACTTGAAGACCCACCTCCATCTACAAGCCTACAACACACACTGAGACCCTATCCACTGCACCATCTCACCTCTCCCCCTTCTACTGTCTCCCTCCCCACCCCCTCTAGACTGTGAGCCCTCGCGGACAGGATCCCCAGCCCTATTGTACCCGTATGATTAATTGCGATTTGTCATCGTTTGTGGTCGTTTATGGTCGTTTTCGACCACTTGTCTTTGTCTACCCTCTAAATTGTAAAGCGCCATGTATCCTAATAGCGCTATATAAATACCTACTAGTAATAATCATCCCCTGTAAATAACGCCCATCACTGCACGGCCAAGGCCACAGAGCTGGGCCACAGCTACCGTGACCTCCTGGAAAGTCAGCTGGCCCAGCTACCAAGTACCAATGGCCCTTGCAGCCATTGCACATGGATGTCAGGTACTTAGCCCCGGCCAACTGGTTGAGCAGGTCATCGATGCGTGGCATAGGGTACGAATCAGTGACTGTAATAGAGTTGAGTACCCAGTAGCCCATGCAGAACCGGGTTGTTCGGTCCTTCTTGGAGACAAGGACTACAGGTAAAGCCCAAGTGCTGTTGGATGCTTGGATCATCCCCTGCTTCAGCAACTTGTCGATCTCCCAATGCATGTGCTGCTGCACTTCAGGAGAGGTCTGATTTGCTGAATGCTGGATTCTGGGTTAAATGCTGGTATCCACATGATGGACGGCTGACTGGGTTTTTCCAGGCAGGCTGCTGAACAGCTCCCAGAAGAGGTGAAGGGTGGATCACAGCTGGGAATGTTGGTCCCCAAGAGCTGGTTGCCAACCTCCACATACTCAATGGATTCACCTGCCGTAACCTAGACAAGCATATCCAGGAGTGTTTCTGCCTCTCTTTCCTCAGGCAGGTTTCACACAGGGTTGGCACAGGCCTCCTGCTCATGATGTGCCTTCATCATGTTCACGTGGAAAGCCTTCCGCCTCCCACGAGCATGGTTCAGTATGACCAGGTAAGTTGGAGGGTTGAGCTGCTGGTGCACAAGGTAGGGCCCTTCCCAGGCTGCCTGAAGTTTGTTCTGCAGTAAGGGGACCAGTACCCACACCTTCAGACCCACCTGGTAGGTCTTGTCACAAGCATTCTGGTCATACCACCATTCTGGGTGGTCTGGGCATATGCCATATTGACATGCACCATTTGCGACAAAGCCTGAATTTTGTCCCAGAAGCACACGACATACTCAATGACCAACACTCAATAAAGTCAGGAGCAGCTCAAAGGGAGGGAACCCAGTTGAGGCCCATGAAACCTCCCAGTAGGCAAGTAGCAGGTGCGGTAGATACCGCTCCCAGTTGTTCCCATGGGAGTCTACCAACAACCTCAGCATCTGCTTCAGGGTACCATTGAACCGTTCACACAGGCCATTTACCTGTGGATGATATGGGCTGGTTACCAGCTGTTGCACTTGGGTTTGCCTACAGAGCGACTCCATCAGCTGCGACATGAATTGAGTCTCCACTCAGTGAGTATTTTCTGGAGAAAACCCACTTGGGAGAAAATTTCCAGCAAGGTGGTGGCCACCTGGTCGTCCTGAATGAACAACAAGGCTACCTCTACTGGGGACTGCATGGTATAGTCTACTACAGTCAGAATTAAGTGTTTCTGGGAGCAGCTCTCCATTCACATCGGCCCTACTCCTTGCAATCAGCTGATAACATGGAGCCGCACGATGTGAATGGAGGAGTCAGATAAGATCTCACAGGACCTGTGTGCCGAGAGCCTGAGTTTACACTGTCCCTGCATGAGGTGAAATGAGAATAAACAGATCAGCTGCAGCCATGCTAGACAGGCACACTGTGTAGGCTCCTCCCGATCCTTCTATGGTTATATGGCCATATTCAGTCTGTGGAGCTGCAGACGGATCTCACTGAGAATGAGCTTCAAATGTAGTCTAGTGTTGACACCTTGTGGAAGGAGTGTGAAAGGTTTTCTTCCACATTTCACTTATGAAGTATATTTGAAAGTTTATTATAATTACTTGCTTATTATTAAATAATAATTTAAATGGTGATTACACTTTAATATAATCAATCTGATTCTCTCACAGAGAGAATATACACTTGTGTGACCACAGCCTAAGAGGCTTTTAAATGGCACGATTATACAAGAGTGGGCGTTTCGATATATATTCATTTCTTGGTAATCAGCCAGTGTAATTAGGCTGTCAATCACACTAAAAACTAGCAAATCACTTTTTTGTCAAGTGCAATAAACTTTTGTTAGTTTAAAATGAATGTTCTTGGCAGCACAAGATGTTCTTTGTAAAGAGATATGTGCTGCCGAGAGCAATGACAGATTATGCACACAGAACAACCTGTTACTGATCATTTTGAGAACATCAGAACTGTAGTTGATCTGTTCTAAACCGGCTAATAAATGACCACCGATCGGCAAACATGTAGGAAAATGGGAGTTGTTTAATGATTGCCATTGGCCATTTCCCGTTTGTAACCGTTTGAGCGTGCTCGTGCACGTGAAGTAGCGGATTGTATCCATCCTGTCGTAGCGGCGTGTAAAGGTACCTTTAGGGTTATGTACACAACTGTGTTCTCAAGCACTATACAAATACAATCCTACAGTTCCATGTTATTCCATCAACAGGCACAATATTCCAACCTGCATGTGATGCTCTCAGAGAAAAGTATCATTATAATATAACATAAAAGAAATAAAGCTTAATTTGAAGATTCTCACTGTGGGAGCACCATTTTTAATTTGTAGCACACAACCATACATTAATGACTTTAAAGGCTTTTCTCACAAACTAAGTACATTTTACTCACTAGATCTTGGAATAATAAGTTCCACAATTAAATGTTCCTGTGCTGAGATAATCTTAATGTAAAAAATGTTTTTACCGTGTGTTAACCAGTAGATAGAAAAATACTGAGAGTCCTCAGTGGTTGATTCCTTTTCATGGCTAACTGAAAAGATGATAAATACCGTATTTTTCGCTTTTTAAGACGCACTATTGTTCCCCCCAAACTGGGGGGGGGGGGGTGAGGGTGCGTCTTAAAAAGCGAATGTAAAAAAAAATTAAAAATTAAAAATTAAATATATACCGGTGGAGGGGTGGTGAGGGGTGCGGCTGCTTAGCGGCAGGTTCTGGTGGGTGGGGGGCACAGTTGCAGGACCGGAGCAACGGAGATCTACCGGCTGCAGCGAGTGGTGGGCGCCGCCATGTTTTTTGTGCAGTGTGCAGCACCTGGCCAGTAGAGGTAAAAACTTCAATTGGCCGCCTGTCTCCACTATGGCGGCGGCCATTTTGTTGAAGCCTCTACACAGTTACTGAATGCCGGCCACAAAAAACATGGCGGCGCCCACCACTCACTGCCGTCGGTACCTCTCTGTTGCTCCGGTCCTGCAGCAACAAGGTGGGAGACACCGGGAAAGGGATGTGTGGCAGCTGCGCAGGGCATGAGCTGCAGGGCATGTGTGACAGCTGCAGAGCATGTGTGACAGCTGCAGGGCATGTGTGACAGCTGCAGGGCATGTGTTACAGCTGCAGGGGATGTGTTACAGCTGTAGGGGACGTGTGCCAGCTGGTGGGGACGTGTGCCAGCTGGTGGGGCATGTGCCATCAATAGGGGACGTATGCCAGCTGCAGAGGACATGTGCCATCAATAGGGGACGTATGCCAGCTGCATGGGACGTGTGCCATCAATAGGGGACGTATGCCAGCTGCAGGGGACATGTGCCATCAATAGGGGACGTATGCCAGCTGCAGGGGACATGTGCCATCAATAGGGGACGTATGCCAGCTGCAGGGGACATGTGCCATCAATAGGGGACGTATGCCAGCTGCAGGGGACATGTGCCATCAATAGGGGACGTATGCCAGCTGCAGCGGACGTGTGCCATCAATAGGGCTCGTGTGCCAGCTGCAGGGGACGTGTGCCAGCTGTAGGAGACGTGTTCCAGCTGCAGAGGACGTGTGCCAGTTGCAGGGGACGTGTGCCAGCTGCAGGGGACGTGTGCCATCAATAGGGGATGTATGCCAGCTGCAGGGGACGTGTGCCATCAATAGGGGACGTATGCCAGCTGTAGGGGACGGTATGCCATCAATAGGGGATGTATGCCAGCTGCAGGGAATGTGTGCCAGAACTTGGGGACGTGTGCCAGCACTGGGGGACTATATCCAATATAAGGGGACCATATCCAGATTAAGAGGGCTAATTTTAGGATGGGGGAGCTGTATCCCAGGATGAGGGACCATGTACCAGGATGAGGGGGGCTATGAGGGACATATACCCAATATGATTTGTAAGACGGACACTGGCATTATAAGACGGACCCCATTTAACATTAAAAATTATTTTTTCTCTTTTCCTTCACCAAATTTGGGGGTGCGTCTTATAATCAGGTGCGTCTTATAAAGCGAAAAATACGGTAATAGCAAGCTTTTAAGACTCTAAGGTCTGTTCATCATGCTTAATAATTACACAAATTCTCAACACACACATACCGTATATATAAATGGAGGGTTGGTGTTCTGCCTTCTTTAACATGTGGAGCTGTGGATATCTAGCATACAGCTTAACCCTCATTCACTTCCCAAGGAACAGACTGGAGGATTTCTGGAGTCTATTTTTATTGAGGTGATGAACTTGATTGCATTTAACGATAATGTATGTGATAAAAAATAAAATATAATACAAGTACAGAATAGTTACAGTCAGTACGCGTGTATAAAAGAAACTAGCACTAAAGCCCCGTCACACATAATGAGATTGTTAGCGAGATCATTGTTAAGTCACAGGTTTTGTGACGTAACAGCGATCTCGCTAACGATCTCGTTATGTGTGACACTTAGCAGCGATCAGGCCCCTGCTGTGAGATCGCTGATCGTTACAAAGTGCTCTGGGTCATTTTTAGGTCATTGGTCTCCCGCTGGAAACACTGCATCACTGTGTTTGAAAGGGACAACGCCCAACGATCTCAATACTGTGCCCGAGAGTGACAATTCCCAACTACCTCCTACCATTCCGGATCGTTGCTCAGTCGCTGGTGAGATCTGACTGTCTGACATCTCACCAGCGGTCCCAAAGTGACGCAACAGCGATCCCTAAGGATCGTTATCGTTGTCAGGATCGCTGTTGTGTCATTGTGTGTGACGGGAGCTTAACACAGTGATAACACAGGTTACAGCAACACGAGTAACTAGGGTAAAGGTCACTACAGCAGGCTCTATTCTATACAGAATCTATTTGCATACAGTGCAAAAGGCATTAGCTCAAATAGTGTATCTCAGAGCACAATACACTTCACTTTACAGTATTCTACACAGAAATACCTTTATCTACATACAATGCAAACACATCTCCTATAACACAGTTCTCTCTGTACTAACGGCTAATTATAACCTGTTCACACAGATTCTACACAAAAATATGTAACTGCATTGCTCTTACTGGAATCATCTGACGAGAGGAAAGTTGTAAGGAATGGAGAGCCAGAAACACACATCTTATCTTATCACTGAAGAAGTAGGAAACTGACTACAAGGATTTCTTTCTCCCAGAGGGAGGAGGAGGGGCGGTCCCTTGGCACACACTATTCTTAAAGGAGACACACTAAGAGCTCTGCTAGATCATGTTTAACATCTAAACAACGTAAACAGGCAACAAATGACCTATACAGGTCATAACTAGTATAACTCTAGTATAACTATGAATATTTTCTTAGCTGCTCATGAATAGGCAGAACAGTTGGATAATGCAGTAAAGAAGACAAGTGATGTGAAGCAGAATATAGTGGTCAGTGTTGAGAGGGGGAAGAGTAGCTGGGGCAGTAAATATCAGTATTCACAGATAAGAGGCAGGATAGATTTATTATCCTTTGATCAGTGGTTGGTCCAGGATTTGAAGATTACTCAACTGATGTAGAAACACATAAATCCATGCAACACATTCATTCCTGCTCTGAATGTGTCAAAGGTTGTCAGAAGTTTATATTCCCAGACTCTCCTGATTCTTTATGATTTGATGTCACCTTTCAAAACTAGTATTTTCATATCCATTAT
Source organism: Allobates femoralis (assembly GCA_033576535.1). NCBI lineage: Eukaryota > Metazoa > Chordata > Amphibia > Anura > Aromobatidae > Allobates > Allobates femoralis. Next base: position 795,934,986 of record JARQOC010000003.1, on the reverse strand, counting down.
GGTGTGATCAGGGCTACAGACAGGGGCTGGCACATTTCGGCCTGAGGGGCAAGCACACAGCAGAGGCCCAAAAGCAGTGAGCTTCAGGGGCAGAGCGGCCACCCAGACCAACATGGCAGATGGCCGGGCGGCCCCAAAACTGCTCCTTGACCACTGGCCTGGGGGGCATTTGCCCCCCTGCCACCTGAGCCAGCCAGCCCCTGGCTACAGAAATATTTAGGCACAGGTAGATCTGTCCATTTTTTCTTTTATTGTGGGGCGATGGGAGTTCATCCTAGTTCTGAGTTGTTTTCCAGTCTCCCCTACAGACAGATTCCCACTCACACATTTTTTACATATAGTTAAGTACACCACAAAATGTGTCCCTGTTACGTACTGTGTAATGGATGTTTCCGACCATGCAGAGCTTCTCCTGTTCCTAGTCTGAGCAAACCACATGTCATATCTGAAGGGAAAGCAAAAGAGAGTATGCAGACAGGACAGCATGAGATTGAAGATGCTGGTTTCTGTGAGGTAAAACATTTTCCAGACTGTCTAAAAGCATGTTTTATCTCCCAGAAAGAATCTGCTGTGATCCCATGCTGAAATGTCTGTATACTCTTCTACTTCCTCCTCGGCCCAAGAGATGTGGTATGATCAGACCATGTCTCTGTACTGTCAGACACATCCATTACACAGTACATATCAGGGACACATATATAGGATTATCTCAGCACAGGAGATGTGGTATGATCAGACCATGTCCCTGTACTGTCAGACACATCCATTACACAGTACATAGCAGGGACACATATATAGGATTATCTCAGCACAGGAACATTTTTTTAATTTATTATTTATTTATGGGTTTTCAGCTAGATCTTGAGTCATGGTAACTTGATGAATAAACGCTCTGCAGAATGATCGATCTTGAGTCAGCCTAGATAGTTCCACACATCCAATTTAATACATCCAATTGTGGAACTTATTTTTACTCCAAGACGTATTAATAAAAAATTAAAGGGGTTTTATTGCAAACTACCGTATATACTCGTGTATAAGCCGACCCGTGTATAAGCCGGCCCCCCTACTTTTGCCCCCAAAACCTGGGAAAACCTATTGACTCGTGTATAAGCCGAGGGTGGACCCCAGCACAGGTATACAGCCCCCAGCAGTGTGGTATACAGCAGCCCCAGAGGTATATACAGCAGCCCCAGTGGTAGTATACAGCAGCAGCCCCAGTGGTATATACAGCAGCAGCTCCAGTAGTTAGTATACAGCAGCCCCAGAGGTATATACAGCAGCCCCAGTGGTAGTATACAGCATCCCCAGAGGTATATACAGCCCCGGTGGTAGTATACAGCATCCCCAGAGGTAGTATACAGCAGCCCCAGAGGTAGTATACAGCAGCCCCAAAGGTATATACAGCAGCCCCAGTGGTAGTATACAGCAGCCCCACAGGTATATACAGCCACAGTAGTAGTATACAGCAGCCCCACAGGTATATACAGCCCCAGTGGTAGTATACAGCAGCCCCAGAGGTATATACAGCCCCAGTGTAGTATACGGCAGCCCCAGAGGTATATACAGCCCCAGTGGTAGTATACAGCCCCCCCCCCTCCTTATCATGTCCCCCCAGCCTGCGGGAGCTGTCAAAATAACAAACACTTTATACATCACCTTCCGGCGCAGCTCCTCCGCTCCTCCGGTCCTCCGCTCGCCGGCTTCTTCTTCCTTGTTGTGCCGGCTTCTGTGACCGCGCGCAGGAAATGACGTCACATGACACCGGCACAACAAGGAAGAAGAAGCCGGCGAGCGGAGGATCGGAGGAGCGGAGGAGCTGCACCGGAAGGTGATGTATAAAGTGTTTGTTATTTTGACAGCTGCCGCAGCCTGGGGGAGACATGATAAGGAGGGGGGGCTGTTTATTACTCCGGGGGACCCATAATAAGGAGGGGGGGCTGTGTAGTGCAATATGCACTGCATCCCCCCGCCGCTGATGGACGGGGGGATGCCGTGCATATTCATTGCACTAATGAGGCGGCCCCACGTGACCGCCTGCGGTCACTGCGGCCCCCTCCTGCCTCCTCCAGCCCCCGGTCACAGCCCCCCCCACAGCATACCGTATGACCCGTGTATAAGCCGAGGGGGGGACTTTTCAGCCCAATTTTTGGGCTGAAAAGCTCGGCTTATACACGAGTATATACGGTAAGTAAAGTCATTAGTGTTTGATTGTGTTTTAGAAATTCAAGTATGTGGTTACAATAGTGGGAATGTTTAAAAAAAAATGGTTGCATATTTAAGTTCCTAATATAGTGATATAGTACTTTGTGCAATATACCAAAGAGGGGGTGCCATCACTGCCTGAGGATAGCATGTAACACAAAAATTGCAAATTCACATAATAATTCCAAACTGTGCTTTAATATAAAATGAGATTTTTAGCAAATAATTGGCCAATTCTTTGAGCCACCTTGCCAACATCATGGCAAATCTCAATAGCGCAGTCCTACTCTACATTTTTTATTTACATTGTGCCAAGCTGTCTCCTTAATATATTAAAAGCAGAAGCATGTGAATGCAACACATACCTGGAACATCTCAGAACCGCTCCCATGGTGCTGGACACACAAATACGGATGAAGACAAACTTTGGTAGCTGCTCATGTGGGGCTCCACTGGGTAGGCCGTCACCAGAGGTACTGCACTCCTCCATTAGAGGGATAGCTGTGCCTCCGGTCTCCAGGTATTGGGACGGTGCAGTTGAGCTTCACACACGCACACAACACTTAGGACCCCAGAATGGTGGGTGGACCCAGAGGCAGGACTCAGGCGTAGCCGGGAGGGAAAGTGTAGAGTTAAAAAGTGGGAGAAGGAGAGAGAACATCGGAGAGAAAGGAGTGGAGTGGAAATCAGGATTGTAGGGGCGGTGTGGTGCCGACTCCCCGCAGGCTGGAGCACGAGTACATTCACCCTGTGTGGGAAAGACCGACAGGTGTAGAGGAGGAAAGGAACCCTTGGGGTACGGAATGAGGTATGCCTGTATCTGGCAAGACAGAGGGGCTGGTGGACAACACAGGTACACACAGGGACAGCGACAATGTTAAACCCGGCCATTATGAATCACTAGTAAATAAAAAATAGTACACGACACTCAGAGAAGAATAATTTTATTAGAACAAAAAACAAATATCTCAACTCCATCTTTATTACTCCCACACAACCCTCCATGATCATTCATCCAGAGTCTGCAGGGAGAGAACAAGCATCCTCTCCCTGCAGAGTCTGCAATCACACTAACCGCAGGGACTCCGTGAATGACATCACCCGCAGCAGTCAGAAACTACCACAAGGGAGAGGTGACATCACTAACCAGGGCTCCCGGTGGCAGTGAACGCAAACTGTTGTCACTTGTGGTGGGATTCCACTGTTTAGGCACATCAGGAGCTCTTCAAACAGGACATGACATCCACAGACCATGCCATCAAAATCTATGCTCCAAAACGTCACTCCCTCCCTTCAGAGCCCTGCCATGCGCCCATACAGTGGTTTTCTGCCAAATATGAGGTATTGGCGTACTCAGGAAAAATTGCCCAACAAATTTTAGGATGCATTTTATCCTGTTGCCCATGTGAAAATGAAAAAAACTGAGGCTAAAAGAATATTTTTGTGGAAAAAAAGTACTTTTCCATTTTCACGGATCAATGTATGAAGCACCAGGGGGTTCAAATTGCTCACAATGAATCTAAATAAGTTTCTAGGGGGGGGGGTCTAATTTCCAAAATGGGGTCACTTCTCTGGGAGCTCCACTGTTTAGGCACACAGTGTCTTTCTATACACGACATGGTGTCTGCTAACGATTGCAGCTAATTTTCCACTTAAAACGTCAAATGTCGCTTCTTCCCTTCTCAGTCCTGATGTGTACCCAAACAGTGGTTTTCTACCACATTGAGGTATCAGTGTACTCAGGAGAAATTGTCCAACAAGTTTTGGGGTCCATTTTATCCTGTTTCTCATGTGAAAATGAAAAAATTGAGGCTAAAAGAACATTTTTGTGGAATAAAAGTACTTTTTCATTTTCACTATGCATCTAAATAACTTTCTTGGGGGGGATCTAGTTTCCAAAATGGGGTCATTTCAGGGCGAGCTCCACTACTTAGGTACACAGGGGCTCTTCATACGCGACATAGTGTCCGTTAACGATGCAGCTATTTTTCCATTCAAAAAGTCAAATAGCACTCTTCCATTCCGAACTCTGCCGTGCGCCCAGTGGTTTTTCACCACATATGGGGTTTCTGCGCATTCAGTAGAAATTGCACAACAAATTTTAGTGTCCTTTTTGTGCTTTTATCTTAGTGAAAATGCAATAATTGAGGCTAAAATAATACTTTTGTTGGGAAAATTAAAATCCTTCCACGTTGCTTTAGTTCCTGTGAAGCACCTGAAGGGTTAATAATCTTCTTGAATGTAATATTGAGTAGCCTGAGAGGTGCAATTTTTGGATTGGTGTCAGTTTTGGGTATTTTCGTTCACATCGGCCCCTCAAAGTCACTTCAAATGTGATGTGGTCACTACAAAAACGGTTTTGTAAATTTTGCTGGAAAAATGAGAAATTGCTGATGAACTTTGAACCCTTATAATTTCCTAACAAAACAAAATTTTGCTTCCAAAATTGTGCTGATGTGAAGTAGACATGTGGGAAATGTTATTTATTAACTACATTGTGTCACATGACTCTCTGGTTTAACAGAATAAAAATTCAAAATTTGAAAATTGCTAAATTTTAAATATTTTTACAAAATTTCTATTTTTTTTCACAAATAAAACGCAAAAATTATCAATCTAAATTGACTACTAACATGAAGCCCAATATGTCTTAAAAAAATAATCTCAGAATCGCTGGGATCCGTTGAAGCGTTCCAGAGATATTACATCATAAAGGGACACTGGTCATAATTGCAAAAAATGGCCAGGTCATTAGGGTCAAAACAGGCTGGGTGGTGAAGGAGTTAAAGCAGATCTGTTTTCTTAAAGCAGTATTCCATCATTTATCGCCAATAAAGGATAAATTTCTGATGGCAGAGAATAAGACAGCTTCAGGTTAAAAGTTGGTTGCCTAGTAAGGCTGGGTTCTTCTGTTCATTTTGTCCATCCATACGGAATGTTTTTTTCAAGGACAATTTAATAAATGATGAAGGACAAATGTAGTTTCCTATCTTTATAACTGCAACAGATCTGTGAAAAACGCATGAGCTATAAATGGTGACCGGCATGTGATTTGCTTTGATTCCCCTATTGACATAAAGATGCCAACTAAAGGAGAGCCTGTAGTTTTAATACAACTACTTGGAGAGCTGCAAAATTTGCACAGCAGAGGCATGAGAGCACCCAATAGTGCACGGGAGCACAGACTGGAAAGCGGTTTGGTTTTAGTAAAGAAAGAAATCATTAACCGGTGCTTGCAATAGAATACATATTACCAGATTTAACAAAAGATCAAAAATTTTCTGTATGTGATGTAAAAAATGAATTCGGACCCAAGAAATTGGATGATGAATCAAGTTTGTTGACAGTATATTCTTCTCTACTTGGATGATATAAATGGTTAAAGAAGCACTCCCATGGAAGTTTTTACCCTTTTAATAAATTGCACTCATCATATTAGGTAGCACTGTGTAATTATAATTGCCCATTTTTCTTCCTACCCAATTAATTTCTCTGTTTTCCATGAGGTCTCTGACAGCACATGATTACAAAACTGACTAGCTAAATCCTTCTAAATTTTCTGTAGAAATACAAATGCTCTTTTCCCTGCATTAGTTACCATTGCAAAATTCCCTAGCAAGGGATAGTGGGTGCAGCTGAGTCAGAAGTTGAAAAGCAGAATGATTCATGTCGTGACAAAATACTTCCTGTTTTTACATAAAGCAAAGAAAAGAGAAGGATTTACTGGGTAGAAAGACAAAATGAGCAATTGTAAGTACACAGTGCTATAATATATGATGGCTGCAATATATTAAGAGGATAAAATCTTTGATGGGACTGTTTCTTTAAGTATGCTGGTGGGATTAAAGGCACTCTTGTCAGGTAATTTTTCAGTATGATACTAATAGTACCCTTGAATAGTGTCTGAGTAACCCTTTCAGAATATGTAAAAATCATTACTGTACCCTTTGTAGTTCTCTTGCTATAAGCATCTTCGAACCCAGCAGGCAGCTGCTTCAGTAGTATGGTCCATTACATTTACTGTTGAGTAGTCTGCAGTATGTAAATGTTAATTTATTATTCCTTCCTAGGCTGGCTTTCCATCCCCCAATGCTCTGTCTCACTGCTAGTTTCATTTTGCTGTCCTGCACAGTGCTTGTTTTGGGAAGGGGGAGGGAGGGAGAGATGGCAGGCACAAATCAGATAGCTCATGTAATTAAGGCAATCTCCACCATTTGTTGCTCTGAGCAGAAGCCATGCTGTATGTGAGAGATTCTTTGTGTTTATTTGAACATTTGGTTTGCTGCATACATGGAGAGCAGAGACAGAAGGATATAGCCCACCCTCATGTGAGTGATTTCGACTGCTTTGACTGTATGCTTACAAAGGACGGTAGAGCAGGGAAATTATGTCACAACATGAATATTCATTCCCTGTGAAATGTGCAACAGATAATGAAGTGATCACTCACTATGATTAATGATTTAGGGAAGGGGGAAGGAAGACGGCTCCCCAGACAATCACTCCTTGGATTCCAGACACCGGATCAATGGTATGGCAACCATCCTTAGAACACAGCATACAAATGAAGAAGATCCAGCGTCAATTTCTGCTTCCTATGTGTTATATTGACACACAAATAAAATTGTCACATACCCCGTAGGGTCACGCTGTATGCGTTTCGGGGTGCTCCCCTTAGTTGTTAGCTCTCTTTGTGTGTCAATAAAACACATAAGAAGCAGAAAGACACTGGATCTTCTTCATTTGTATACTCACTATGATTGACAGATGGAATGAATCTCTTTATTTGCAGTTTACAGAGGATACGGGGAGCATAAATAAATGAAATACATGAATGGAAAGAGCTTCACCAGGGGAATTAGAAAATGATATAAGTTACATATGGATTTTTGACCTGACAGATTCCCTTTAAACCCTGCTGCAACAGAAATTGATCCAAGTCTTGAAAGGTCTGTTTGGGGATTAAAAAAATAGATTGTATAGTAATTGTGGGATAAGGGGAAGATTTGGAATTGAAAATGAAAGGTTTTGATCAGAAAATGATACCATTTTGAACAGATGTAAAGTGAGACTGAACTTGTAAAGATTGAGTACAGAGGTTCCATTTATTGGGCATCTTCTAACCTTGAGGAGTGTGAAAGTAAATCTTCAAAAGGTGAGGGCAATTCAAGACATGCCTACCCCTACAGATGTATGGGGAGTAGAAAGATTTTTCGGAATGGTAAACCACGTTTTCTATTTTTATAAGCATTTATGAGACATGTGCGAGCTACAGACTCACAAATATGTTCTCTTTGAATGGACAGAAACCTAGGAAACAAATTTCCAGTTAATAAAAAAGGAAAATGCAGACGTAGCAAAACTGACATACATGGGTCAAGGTCATGGTAGTAAACACCAGGGGCGGGCTGGTGCCTCTCATTCCGGGAGGCAGTATGCTTCCGCCAGCCGTAGGTGAGGAGAGGGGGGGTGCTATTGTAGGAGAGCTTGAGGAGCGGGGGGGAGTGGTGCTATCGGAGAACTTGAGGAGCGGGGGGGAAGGCGGGTGCTATCGGAGAACTTGAGGAGTGGGGGGGTGCGGCAAGTGTCTATGCTCAATTACCTCACTGTCCGTCGCGTCGCCTGCTTTTCTGCCGCCAGCTGCGGCCGCAAAGTAAACCCAGCCGGCCCATTTCAGTGTGAGGAAAATACCATCGGTCTGGGCCACCTGGGCCAATCCGCCCCTGGTAAACACAATGCCTCAGAACTGAGCCTTGGAGCCGTACTTCTGCTGAATAAGTTGCCAATTATATTTGTAAGCAGAACAGAACAGGGATGTGCTCAAATTGAGGAGAAACAACTGGCTGAGGTATTTGGAATGGATACGTTTCACCAGTACATCTATGGTTGACAAGTAATAATACATTCCGAACATGAACATTTGAAAATCATTACAAAAGAAACACTACTAAAAAGGCCAAAAAACTGCATCACATGCTTTTACCACTTCAAAAATAAGATTTTGACTTCTGATAATGTCCGGGCAAAAACTGACTGATTGCAGATACTTGAAGCAAATCTTACCTACCCATAACAGGTGATTAAGAAAAAGACTGAGAGCTTCAATATATGTGAATACCTGACAGCATCAAAAGACAAGCTGAAACAAATACAGATCTTAAAGACTATCGTCATGCAGGATTGGCCAAGACACAAGCAACATGCTCTGAGGGAAGTTTTGACATTCTTCCACATACGAGAGGAACTGTCAGGGTAGCATGGAACTACCTTTAAAGGAGAAAGAATCGATATAGAAGAATCTCTCAGAAGAGACATGATGGAAATATGCACTCAGCTCACGTAGGTGCTAAAGGATATCAAGCACTAGAATGTGTTTATTGGCCAGAAATGAAGGACTACATACAAAAAAATCTTTATCCTAATTGGAAAAAAGTGCATTGTGCAGTTATAAACAACAGAACGAGATTTTGCAACCACCTGAATACTTGTTCACAGGACAGCTAATACAGGTGTGCTCAATAGTTTACATACCCACACAGATTTTTTTGCTTTCTTACCCATAATTTCAGAGAGTATGAATAACACAAACATTTTTTTCCACTCATGGTTAGTGGTTGGGTGAAGCCATTTACCGTATATACTCGTGTATAAGCCGACCCGTGTATAAGCCAACCCCCCTACTTTTGCCCCCAAAACCTGGGAAAACCTATTGACTCGTGTATAAGCCGAGGGTGGACCCCAGCACAGGTATACAGGCCTCCCCAGTCGTAGTATACAGCAGCCTCCCCAGTGGTATACAGGCCTCCCCAGTGGTAGTATACAGCAGCCTCCCCAGTGGTAGTATACAGCAGCCTCCCCAGTGGTATACAGGCCCCAGCAGTATTACAGCAGCCTCCCAGTGGTGTATACAGACCCCAGCGGTATTACAGCAGCCTCCCAGTGGTGTATACAGACCCCAGCGGTATTACAGCAGCCTCCCCAGTGGTATATACAGGCCCCAGCGGTGTATACAGCAGCCTCACAGTGGTGTATACAGCAGCCTCCCCAGTGGTGTATACAGCAGCCTACAGCCCCAGAGGTGTATACAGCAGCCCCAAGTGGTGGTATATACAAGGCAGCCCCAGTGGTGTATACAGCAGCCAGAAAACCCCAGTGGTGGTATATACAGGCAGCCCGAGGTGTATACAGCAGCCCAGTGGTGGTATATATAGGCAGCCCCAAGGGTGTATACAGGCAGCCCCAGTGGTGGTATATACAGGCAGCCCCAGAGGTGTATTCAGCAGCCCTAGTAGTGGTATATACAGGCAGCCCCAGTGGTGTATACAGCAGCCCCAGTGGTGGTATATACAGGCAGCCCCAGAGGTGTATACAGCAGCCCCAGTGGTGGTATATACAGGCAGCCCCAGATGTGTATAACAGCAGCCCAGTGGTGGTATATACAGGCAGCCCCAGAGGTGGTTATATACAGGCAGCCCCAGAGGTGGTATATACAGGCAGCCCCAGAGGTGTATACAGCAGCCCCAAATGCTGGCACTCGCCCCCCTCCTTGTAAGGCCCCCCCCCCCAGATGCTTAACTTACCATCCCTGGTATTCTGAATCGCGCAGGGCCCTCCGTGCTCCCGTCCTCCGTGCTCCCGGCGTCAGCTGCATCCGGGGTCCCCGGCCGTCGCGTAGCGATGACGTCATGCGACCGGCCGGTCACATGACCCGGATGCTACGGAGGACGGGAGCACGGAGGGCCCTGCGCGATTCAGAATACCAGGGATGGTAATAAAAGCAGCCGGGGGGGGGCCTTACAAGCAGGGGGGCAAGTGCCAGCATTTGGGGGCATATATTTAGATATGCCCTGCTTCCCCCTGCCGCTGATTGACAGGGGGAAGCAGTGCATATATAATGAGCGGCCCCACATGATGGGGCGCTCATTCAGCAGCCTCCCACGCCTCCTCCAGCCCCAGACACAGCCCCCACCACAGCAGCGTACCGTATTGACCCGAGTATAAGCTGAGGGGGAGACTTTTTCAGCCCAATTTTTGGGCTGAAAAACTCGGCTTATACACGAGTATATACGGTATTGTCAATCTACTGTGTTTTTCCTTTTTAAATCATAACGACAACCAAAAACATCCAAATGACCCTGATCAAAAGTTCACATACCCTGGTGATTTTTGCCTGTTAACATGCACAGAAATTGATACAAATGGATTTAAATGGCTAATAAATGTAACATCCTCACCTGTGACCTGTTTGCTTGTAATCAGTGAGTGTGCATAAAAGCTGAGTGAGTTTCTGGGTTCCAGACAGACTCTTGCATCCTCCATCCAGCCACTGAGGTTTCTGTATTGTGAGTCATGGAGAAAGCAAAAGAATTGTCAAAGGATCTACGGGAAAAAATAGCTGAACTGTATAAAACAGGAACGGGACACAAAAGAGATCCAACGAATTGATAATACCAGTGAGCAGTGTTCAAACTGTGATTAACAAATGGAAAATCAGAGGCTCTGTAAAAGCCAAACCACGATTGGGTAGACCAACAAAAATTTCAGCCACAACTGCCAGGAAAATTGTTCTGGATGCAAAGAAAAAGGCACAAATAACATCAGCTGAAATACAGGACTCACTGAAAACGAGCGGTGTAGCTGTTTCAACAATAAGGAGGCCCTTGAAGAAAAATGGGCTGCATGGTTAGAAGAAAGCCATTAATGCACAAATACCACAAAGAATCTCAGCTACAATATGTGAAACAGCACAGAAACAAACCTCCAAACTTCTGGAACAAGGTAATTTGGAGTGATGAGACCAAAATCAAATTTTTTGGCCACTATTATAAACGTTACAAAATGGAGAGGTGTCAACAAGGCCTATGAAAAAAGGAACACCATTTCTAGCACGGAGGTGAATCACTGATGATGTGGGGATGTGTGAGCTACAAAACCACAAGAAACTTGGTCAAAGTTGAAGGAAAGATAAACGCAGCACGTTATCAGCAAATACTGGACACAAATTTGTCATCATCCCAGAAGCTACATACTTGGACATTCCAACATGACAACAATCCAAATCACATGGTCAAGTCGACCTGTGAATGGCTACAGCAAAGCAAAGTGAAGGTTCTGGAGTGGCCATCTCAGTCTCCCTGACCTCAATGTGATTGAGCCACTCTGGGAAGAACTCATGCGTGCAGTTCATGCAATTAAGCCCACGAATTTACAGGAACTGGAGGCTTTTTGCCAAGAAAAATGGGCAGCTTTACCATCTGAGAAAATAAAGAGCCTCATCCGCAACTACCACAAAAGACGACAAGCTATCATTTATGTTGGAGGGGGCAATACACAGTATTAAGAACTGGGGTATGTAAACTTTTGATCAAGGTCATTTGGATGGTTTTGGTTGTCATTAGGATTTAAAAAGAGAAAACACAGTAGTTTGAAAATAAATGGCTTCACCCAACCACTAACCATGAGTGGAAAAAAAGTTTGTGTTATCATTAATATTCTCTGAAAAAAGGCCAAGAAAGCAAAAATCTGCTGGGGTATGTCCATTTTTGAACACAACTGTATATAGTGTGTATGCAGTGGTCATGGGGCCAGGGTACTAGTCTCTCCAGTGGTTAACATTTCAGAGGATGTCATGGTGGCCTTCCCTGGAAGTCGTGGCTGCCACCGGTCATTAAAAAAGGGGAATTTAAGGGAGATTGTTTGTCATGACGCCATCTGAGATTTCTGGTCAGGGATTACCAATGCTACATATGGTAGTGGTCCCCAGGGGATAGGTGGTGTGGTAGCTTGATGGAGCACTCCACTCAGATGGAGCGGGTCCCTGGGGTGTAGTGAAGGGGAAGTGTAGATGATGGTGGTGGTACTTGTAGGTGCAGAAGGGTGCAAGAAGGAGTAGACAGACACAAAGTGGTTGTAGTTCTTACCAGTCACCCTTACTTGTAGTTCAGTGCAGACACAACCCAGCCGAGGGTACTGTATTCACCAGGATTGCAGCCTGGCCAGCTCACAAGTAGTCCGGGTCAACTCTGCTGAAACGCAGGGAATATGGCCTTCCTTGCTGCCCTTTGCTGTCTGACACTCTGATACTCCTTTCCTTCCTAGAGTCCTTGTGGTTACAAGTCCCAAAGGTAGGTGACTACTGGCACTGTGAGTGACTGCCTTGCAAGTCCACTTGACCCTCTACAGTTCCTTCATCCTGGGAGAGTCCACAGTGGTAGCCACTGGACATGCAGCCCAGTGACCTCCGGTTTCACAGCTGGTCCTAAAGACATGCAGATGGAATTGGGGCTGGTACCCCTGTGCAGCTAGGTCCTCTGCCTGGCTGTCTAGCCAGCTGCAGATTCAGGGTCCTTGGGCCTGGAGATTTGCAGCTGACTCCTACATAGTCCTGCCTCTTCCCCAGCTCTCGACTTCTCCTAGAACTCACTCCATCTTGCCTCGATGTTGTCTCCTTCTCTAACTAACTCTTTATGACTCACCGTGGCCGGCGGACTCCGGTTGATACAGGCGATTCTTCTCCTTCCTTGTCACGGGTGGACCGCGCCTGCCGGTAGTGGGGCCCGGTGTAGTGCAGATCAAAATTAAGGACGTCTTACGGGAACAGATTAAAGGGGATTTAATTTGTTTTCTTCGTGACGCCACCTATGAGTAGTTCGGTAAGGGCTACCGACGCTGCGGAACCTCCGGGGTGATGGACAGCAGCAAGATGTTACGCTCCCCACAGGCTGAGCGGTGATCCCCGGAGGCTGGAGCTGCTCAAGATGTTGTGCGGCAGCTGCGGTTACCTTTAGTTAATGACGGACAGTTCATAAGGAGACACGGACACAGATAGTCTCTGCAACGGGTCTTTACTGTAACCAGCAGGCAGTACATGGCTTACAGTGGTTGAGTAGAAGACCGGGTGGACTTAGCAGTGATAGTGCTCCTCAGAGATCCGCAGTGTTCCTCCATTCTACCTAACTTGATTGCCAGCGGTCGCCCAGGAATACCAGGTCGGGTACGGGGAGGCTGCTTAGATGCCCTATCCATGATGTACGTTCTGGATGCTTTGGGGAGCCTTGGATCCCTCAGTGGGTACACCGCTGGTTAGACGACTGGAAACTGGCTGGTGGTGGGGTGCTCCTGTAAAGCTGATCCTCCACGGGGCTGGTTCGCGTGGCAGAGGTGAACTGCTGCCAGCTTCGGTACCAGTGAACCGGCTGTGAGTTGTGGGCACGGGAGTCTTTTGGGAACCCGTGTAGAAATGCCCAATCCCGGTAGTTAAGGCCTCAGGTGCGGACACCCGACCGGTGACTGCCCAGGGGCCCGCACGGGGTGCGGAGCCCCCGCTCCTCTCCAAGTTCTAGTCTGCTCTCTTCAGGTTCTAGACTCTTTCTCACTCTCTAGACTACTGTGTGTTCTACTTCACTACCCTAACACTCCACCCACCAGGACCTAGGATTGGTCCTCTGTTCTAGGTGTTGTATGTTGGGTTGGATCTCAGAGTTAACTATTGCACTGCTTTGTCAGAGAATATTGCGGCTGCAATACTCCCTTGTGACGCACTCGTTGCGGGGCGCCACACTCCCCCTTGGTTAAATCAGCTTGTCCCCAAGCGTCAACTACTTACATTACAGAGGTTTTTGCATTTTTATACATATATGACACACTTTTATTAAAATAGAAAAACAGGTAAAGGTATGCTTTGGTGATATAAGCAAAGAAACAGGTAATCACTTTGTGTGGACCCGGCGGGCGGTCGGCTGTACTTTAACTAGAGTCCAGGCTGTAGCCGCGAGATCACACAGTTTGTGATTAACGGGAACAGAGTCATTGATGAAGTTCAAGTTTTAAAGTCACTGGCTCTGAGAACGATGGCGCACCCGGATAGCAAACCACCCATCTGCACAAGCATAGCGCTCGTAGGTGATAATATCGCCCCGGTATAGGTCGCGATCGGGATGTCCTCTTGGCAAGTTTGACTCAACGTCCCGGCGCCCCACAAACACCTCCTCATTCAAACCCACCTCCCAAGCGAACCCCACCCGGTATGTAAGTTAAAGGTGGAAATTCTACCTTCACGGCGGAGTTCATCAGACAGCGGCGGCTGGCGGCGAGCCTCGGCACGGGCCTGCATGTTGGCGCGTTCACGGGCTTGCCACTCCTCTCGTCGTCTCTGGCGTACATCTCCGTCGTTACGGCTCGGGGTGTAAAGATGAGTAATGGAGCTGGTGGTTTGGCGGGAAGCTTGAACTTGGCGGGCTGTCTGTATCGGAACCCGGTGGAACGGCACAAGGGAAGGTGTCGGCAGTGCACCCGACCAGTGTACCCGAGCTGTGTGCCCGGAAGGAAGTTCCTTGTTGTCTCCCCAAGCGAACCCGTTGTCGAAATCCTCAGCGGTGCTGTGGGTCTCGTCGTCATCCTCTCCGACCTCTTCCTCGATGACCACATCAGGCTGCTCGATGATGAGAGATATTGAAGCTTGTTCCGTTGTACAACAGAGCGGTGGTGCTGCGGATCCTTCCGTAGGGATGTCCTGCAGGGCTTCCAGGCTGCCTGCTTCTTCATCTGTTTCCGCAGGTAAAGGTGTTTCAATCCCGGTTACCAGGTAGGCCTCGGCAATGGCAAGGGAAGCCTCCGGTACGGGGATAAAACAGGCGACTGTCTCTGTAGTGGTGAAACATGTCGCGGGTTCCTCAGTGGGAACCTGGTAAAGATCGAGTTCTTCAATGGAGCGTGTTATGAGCTCCGGCTCAAGAACGGAATCGGTTGCGATGTTGGTCGCTGGAACGGGTCGAGTTGCGGCCTCCACCGGAATGACACAGTCTATTGGCTCAGGTGACGGAGCAGGACAGGTGGCAGGCGACAATGAGGCGGTCGAGAAGCTGGTGACGTCGTCTGGGCTTGGAGAAGCTGTACCCGGTCGGCTCTGCTGCATCGCATGGTGTAGTCGTCTGCCTAGGGTCGCACTCCAGCTACGGATCGTCCATTCCACTGTCTCTAGTAACCGCACCCGGAGGTCTTGTAGAGCTTCTAGCCAGAAGTCGGGGCTGCCGTCTATAGTAAGGGCAGGATCCGGACCCGGTTGGCTGACGGCTGCTCTGGCCTCCGCCTCGACCTCCCGCATCAGGTCTTGGAGTCTCATGCTGGCCATTCTTCTTGGAGGGAAACCACACCCGTAGAACCGGTAAGACGTCCTGGTAGAGCTGGTGAAGAAGTCTCTCTTTCTGTCGGTGTGTCTCTCTATGACACTCCCATTTCCTCTGGGCTTTTGTAGTCCAATCATGGGAAAAGTCTTTGGGGTCCGCCCCCATGGTTGATTCGAGCAATCAGGGCGGACAAAGAGTTTGGCGCCTTTTGTCTTTAGCCCTCCCACGATGAGGGGGGGGTTGACTCACTCCTGGGTTTCACGTGGCGGCTTCTTGTGGCGGGAACGCCATCTTGGGCGCCATCTTGACCCAATGGTGTAAAGGCGGGAAAGTTCTTTTTAGGACGAACAAAGTCCAATTGTAGACAGTAAAGTCCAGTTTAAGCACAATATACCCGTTGGATAACGGGCCTGCTCGTATCCTGTTCGTGACGCCAATTTCTGACTCACCGTGGCCGGCGGACTCCGGTTGATACAGGCGATTCTTCTCCTTCCTTGTCACGGGTGGACCGCGCCTGCCGGTAGTGGGGCCCGGTGTAGTGCAGATCAAAATTAAGGACGTCTTACGGGAACAGATTAAAGGGGATTTAATTTGTTTTCTTCGTGACGCCACCTATGAGTAGTTCGGTAAGGGCTACCGACGCTGCGGAACCTCCGGGGTGATGGACAGCAGCAAGATGTTACGCTCCCCACAGGCTGAGCGGTGATCCCCGGAGGCTGGAGCTGCTCAAGATGTTGTGCGGCAGCTGCGGTTACCTTTAGTTAATGACGGACAGTTCATAAGGAGACACGGACACAGATAGTCTCTGCAACGGGTCTTTACTGTAACCAGCAGGCAGTACATGGCTTACAGTGGTTGAGTAGAAGACCGGGTGGACTTAGCAGTGATAGTGCTCCTCAGAGATCCGCAGTGTTCCTCCATTCTACCTAACTTGATTGCCAGCGTCGCCCAGGAATACCAGGTCGGGTACGGGGAGGCTGCTTAGATGCCCTATCCATGATGTACGTTCTGGATGCTTTGGGGAGCCTTGGATCCCTCAGTGGGTACACCGCTGGTTAGACGACTGGAAACTGGCTGGTGGTGGGGTGCTCCTGTAAAGCTGATCCTCCACGGGGCTGGTTCGCGTGGCAGAGGTGAACTGCTGCCAGCTTCGGTACCAGTGAACCGGCTGTGAGTTGTGGGCACGGGAGTCTTTTGGGAACCCGTGTAGAAATGCCCAATCCCGGTAGTTAAGGCCTCAGGTGCGGACACCCGACCGGTGACGGCCCAGGGGCCCGCACGGGGTGCGGAGCCCCCGCTCCTCTCCAAGTTCTAGTCTGCTCTCTTCAGGTTCTAGACTCTTTCTCACTCTCTAGACTACTGTGTGTTCTACTTCACTACCCTAACACTCCACCCACCAGGACCTAGGATTGGTCCTCTGTTCTAGGTGTTGTATGTTGGGTTGGATCTCAGAGTTAACTATTGCACTGCTTTGTCAGAGAATATTGCGGCTGCAATACTCCCTTGTGACGCACTCGTTGCGGGGCGCCACACTCACTCCCTAACAACTAACTTCCCCCAATGTAATTCCTCCCTCCAGCCAGCTGATGGGGACTGTTCTATCAGTGAGTCTCTTCCACCCAGCATCAACCTGGCCTGGAGTTTGTTGAATGTGCGTTGGTGGTCTCAGTGAAGCTTCCCCATCTTACCTGTGAGTGTGATGTCACACCTGTTGGATAGGTGCAGTACCACTGTAGCGACCGAACCGCAAAGGGCACCATATGTATCAAGTGTCAAGTGTTTTCCACACTTCTGTTCATGCACACTAGGCCTCTCTGAAGCCAGGGTGCATACACTCAGCTTCAGAGTAGTGCGCATGACCAGAAGCGCGGACAACTTCCGTACATGTGCAGTGAGCTTCTCTGAAGCCGGGATGCATACACTCAGTGTCAGAGATGCTGAGTGGTGAGAGAGGAACAAAGCCTGGCGCATACATAACTTTGTATAGCGCTGGTAAAGACACCACTTTTGTAAAGTGGGTTAATAAAAGGTAAAGCCCCCATGCCCGAAACACTGGCCAGTTTGCATGGGCGAGTGTGTTCACCCACGGAGATCACCGGCTTCCCCGCAGAATAGGTGACACTGCATCCAGGACGCAGTGGCTCCAGATCATGTGGACATAGCCTAAGGAAACTGAGTGGGAAAACACCATTACAGCAGGGATGGTGAACTCCAGGTCTTGAGGGCCACCAACAGGTCATGTTTTTAGGATTTCCTTAGCATTGCACAGGGGTTCAAATCATCACCACTGCAGGTAATTATATTGTCCTTTTGGTGCCCCTTGAGGCATTGAGCTCCCACCACCAACATTATAGGCTCTGCATGGGGTCTGGGAAAATTTCTAAATGTGATTGCAGCAAAACTTCAGTATCACTATTTCTATACACATGGGACTATGCTGCAATCTTTTGCCATCTGAGATACACTACAATGCAAAGTCTGAACGGAGCCTTTTATAAACTTCACTTTTCGATGATAAGAGAACAATATAAAATGTAATTTGCCCTTAAGTGCAGCTTGCTACCGAATCAGAAGTAAACACATTTCTTTCATTTACACTAGAAGTTCTATTTATTAGGTCAATATTGAAAGAAAAAACACTCCCTGCACAGGTTTACAAAAATGAATATAATCAGATAAAAAAATGCAAACCAAATAGTTATGGCAAAGGATTTTTTTTCATAAAAAGTGGTATACATACATGACTAAAACCCAACTGAAACTCAGTACACATATTCAGATGTTAAAATTAGCCTGTCAAGAGTTTACTGCTCAGGAGTCTCTCGTAATTAAATGGGTTTATTTCTTTCATGCCAGCAAGGGTCAATTATTACTATTATTTATTTATAGCGCACCATTGATTACATGGTGCTGTACATGAGAAACGGTTATATTCAAACAAGTTAAAAATACAACAAACAAACTACCGTATATACTCGTGTATAAGCCGAGTTTTTCAGCCCAAAATTTGGGCTGAAAAGTCCCCCCCTCAGGCTTAAACACGAGTCTATACGGTAGGCTGCTGTGGTGGGGGCTGTGGAGGCTGGAGGAGGCTGCTGTATGAGCGACCCCGTCACGTGGGGCCGCTCATTATATATGCACTGCTTCCCCCTGTCAATCAGCGGCAGGGGGAAGCAGTTCATATAGCCCCCCAAAAGCTGGCACTGTCCCCCCTTGTAAGGCCCCCCCCCCGCTGCTTATACATTACCATCCCGGTGTTCTGATCGGCGCCGCTCCTCGGTGCTCCTTCTTCATCCTCCCGTCCTCGCTGGCTGCATCCGGGATCTCCGGCCGTCGCAGGCATATGACGTCATCGCGCGACGGCCGGAGATCCCGGATGCAGCCAGCGAGGACGGGAGGATGAAGAAGAAGCACTGAGGAGCGGCGCCGATCAGAACACCGGGATGGTAATGTATAAGCGGTGGGGGGGGGGGGCCTTACAAGGGGGGACAGTGCCAGCTTTTGGGGGCTGTTGGTACCCCCAGGGGGCTGCTGGGTACCCCCAGGGGGCTGCTGGTACCCCCAGGGGGCTGCTGGGTACCCCCTGGGGGCTGTTGGTACCCCCAGGGGGCTGTTGGTACCCCCAGGGGGCTGTTGGGTACCCCCTGGGAGCTGTTGGTACCCCCAGGGGGCTGTTGGTACCCCCAGGGGGCTGCTGGGTACCCCCTGGGGGCTGTTGGTACCCCTAGGGGGCTGCTGGGTACCCCCAGGGGGCTGTTGGTACCCCCAGGGGGCTGCTGGGTACCCCCTGGGAGGTGCTGTATAACCCCTGGGGGGTGCTGTATAACCCCTGGGGGCTGCTGTATAACCCCTGGGGGCTGCTGTATATACTGCTGAGGCCTGTATACCACTGGGGCTGCTGTATATACCACTTGGGCTGCTGTATATACCACTGGGGCTGCTGTATATACCACTGGGGCTGCTGTATATACCACTGGGGCTGCTGTATATACTGGTGGGGTCTGTATATACCACTGGGGAGGCTGCTGTATACCACTGGGGTTGCTGTATATACAACTGGGGCTGCTGTATATACCACTGGGGCTGCTGTATATACTGGTGGGGTCTGTATATGCCACTGGGGAGGCTGCTGTATACTACCATTGGGGGGCCTGTATACCACACTGCTGGGGGCTGTACACCTGTGCTGGGGTCCACCCTCGGCTTATACACGAGTCAATAGGTTTTCCCAGGTTTTGGGGGCAAAAGTAGGGGGGTCGGCTTATACACGGGTCGGCTTATACACGAGTATATACGGTAATAGTAACAGACCGATACAGAGGGGAGAGAGAGAACCCTGCCCTTGCGGGCTTACATTCTACAGGGCAATGGTAAGAGTAACAGTAGGTTGGGTTTGCTCTGGTGGTGGTGGAGCGCCAGGTCCAGTGGTGGTGGAGAGGCACCGTGGTCATTGCAGGTTGTATGCTGTTCTAAAGCGATGGGTTTTCAGGTTCTGCTTGAAGGTTCAGAGTGAGGAATATACAAGTGTGGAGGAAAGGAGGACGTCTTGGAAGGATCGAAGATTACGAGTTGGATGATATCAGGAGATTAGTTCAGAGATATATGGGGGGACATATTGTAGATGTTAATGTCAGTTTTTGCTTCGCTGGTAAGTTGCTGCTGTCTTGATTATAGATGAGCCACCACCCTGGTGTTCGAATTCAATTTGATTTGTCGAATCGGGTGTGTGTTCGTCGAATGTTCATCGAACACCGTCGAACACATATAAAATAGTTTCTTCTAACTTAGGACCGGCGGGGGGAGCAGGTCCAGGGATCGGGGAGCGCAGCACCAGGGAGTGGGAGAGCGAAAGACCCAGGTGGGGAACCCGGCAGTGAGAAGACTTCACTGCCAGCTTTCCTGCTCTGTGCTGCTCTCCCCGCTTCCTGATGCCCGCTCCCTTGAACTACTCCCCCCACACGGCCCTAACTTAGGATCTAGCGGGGAGGTGGTGGGAGGAACGATGAGGGGGCATCAGGGTGTGGGGAGCGCAGCACAGAGCAGGAAATCTGGCAGTGAAGTCTCACCGCTGGCTTTTTCAAATAATCAGCTGATGCAGATTAGCTGTTCATTTGAAGTAGCCACGGTGCTGTCAGGGTTCATGTGAGTTCATGCAGTATGAACTCACATGAACTTTCCCACAGCCACCCAGCGCACAGCTCAGCTACATCTCTAGTAGAGGTTCTCTACCAGAGATGTAGCTGAGCTAAAGAAGAAAACTGGATTGGACTACGTCGGACGGAAGATAATTTTTTAATAAAGATGGAGCCTAAGTGTTGTTCTGTTATTTTTTCTAAAAAAGAATTTTTTCTCTGTGTTTTTTTTACTAGAAATTCATGGCAGACATATTTAATATTGGCGTGACCCCATGAATTTTGGGCTTAGGCCCAGCTGATAATACAAAGCTGGCCCTAACCCCTTTATTACCCAGTGAGCACCTGCACTAGGGCCCTGGATAAGTTGAATACAGCGCCAGAAGATGACGCTTCTATGAATGCGCCATTTTCTGGGGTGGCTGCAGACTGCAATTCACAGCGGGGGGCCCAGATAGCTTGGGCCTCCCTGCGCTGCGGATTCCAGCCCTCAGCTGCCTAGTTGCATCTGGCTGGACATAGAAATAGCGCGAATCCCCACGCATTTTTTTTTATTATTTCATGAAATCCCTGATGCCACCTGCTTTCCCCGCCGCAGCTCCGGGGAGTGGACCGCAGCACACAGCAGCAGGGCTGGCTGGAGCCTCCATCCCCGGGTGGCAGATTTGCCCTGCCGGCCCTAACTTGAGAAGCGGGGGGGGGGGTGCTGTCAGGGCTGACTTGAGAAGCGGGGGGGGGGGTGCTGTCAGGGCTGACTTGGGAAGCGGGGGGGGGGAGGTGCTGTCAGGGCTGACTTGAGAAGGGGGGGGGGTGCTGTCAGGGCTGACTTGTCAGCCCTTACCTGATCCGAGACCTCCAGCGTCACAGAGCGACTCCCGCGGCCGGGCCGTTTCGCGTCATGTGCCGGCCGCAAAGCGACTCCCGCGGCCGGGCCGTTTCGCGTCATGTGCCGGCCGCAAAGCGACTCCCGCGGCCGGGCCGTTTCGCGTCATGTGCCGGCCACAAAGCGACGCCCGCGGCCGGCCCGTTTCTGTAGGGGGCGGCCCTAGATGTGGACTATACCACCAGCCCAGGGGGCACTTGCCCCCCTGCCACCTGGGCCAGCCCACCCCTGCACAGCAGGAAAGCCGGCGGTTAAGTCTACTCACCACCGCTGGCTTCCCTGCCCTGGTGCTTTGCTCCCCACTCCCTGGTGCTGCGCTCCCCGTCCAGTCCTAACTCAGAATTGGGATGGGAGGCAGATGGGGGAGTGTAGGATCGGGATGGGAGGCTGCGGGATTAAATAATCATGCCCCCATTTCAGCCTTTTCCTCTGCCCCCAGACCACTTTATAGGGTCCTTTTGGTGAACGAACTGTTATCGAACATAACCTCGAACTGCCGAATTTGAAGCTAATTATTCGCATTCGTCGAATGACTCGAACACCGCCCAAAACAGCTCGACTTTGAGATTAGCGAACATTTCGAGTCGAACATCGCTCATCTCTAGTCTTAATCAGGTGATGAGGTTAGATGACCACTTGTGTTTGCATTTTTTGCTGATGCATCACACTGTTGGCTCATATTCAGTCTGTGATCTATTAGTATATCCAAGTCTTTTTCACACATGCTATTTCTTATCCCTATTCCTTCCATTCTGTATATGCTTTTTTCATTTTTCTTGCCCAGCTGCAGGACTTTTCATTTTTGCCTGTTATAAACCATTTTGGTAGTTGCTGCCCGCTGTTCCAGTTTGTTTAGATCTTTATGAATCCTCTCTTCTCTAGTATTAGCTATCTCTACTAGCTTTGTGTCATCAGCAAATTTAATCAGTTTGCCCTCAATTCCTTCATCTAAATCACTGATAAAGACGTTGAACAGGGCCCACGACAGAGCACTGTGGTATCCGACTTGAGACATTCTTCCATCTGGATCTGAATACATTTATGACCACTCTTTGGGTCTGATCACTAAGACAATTATGAATTCACCAACGGTTGATTATCCATTCCATACTTAGTCATTTTTTCAATAAGGATGGTATGAATTACTTTTTCAAATGCTTTACTGAGGTCAAGATATACTAGATTTACTGCATTTCCCTGATCCAGTCAGTGATTCTGTCATAAAAGAAAATTAAGTTAGTCTGACATGAGTTATTAGTATTAAACTCAATCTGGCCTCTCTGAAATACTTCATTCTCATCCAAGTACTTGCCTAGATGTTGTTTAATAATTTGTTCAAAGATCTTTCCTGGTATAGAAGTCATGCTCACAGGCCTATAGATCCCTGAGTCCACCTTCTTCTCCTTTTTGAAGATGGGTACAACATTTGCTCTTCTCCAGTTTTTTGGGATTTCTCCTGATCTCCAAGAATTTTTAACGGAGAGTGGTTCAAAACTTTCCTCTGCTATCTCCTTCAGTATCCTGGGGTGTAATTCATCTGGTCCTGAAGACTTGAATTAATTTATCTAAGAATCCCCTTACTAGCTCTCCGCTTATAGATACCCTGGATTCTTCTATTCCTTTAATAGTACAGTGATGATCAGTTGATGTTAAATTTACTTTCTGAAAGAAAACAGATGCAAAATAGCCATTTAAAAGTTTGGCCTTCTCAACATCATTTTTTCCCACTTCACCGTTTTCATCCTATAAAAATCATATAGCATTTTTGGAACCTATCTCTTTATCTGTGGAAACAATGAATTGCCATAAAGACCTGTTGTAGTGATAATATACAGTATATCTTCTATCAAGGGATCTGCACTTCTCGACAAGCACTTCCACTTCAACCTCAATGAGGGCACTCCAGAGTTTCTTTATTTGCACATAGATCATAGTTTGAATAAAACCACATAACGTGAGTCAACAGTTTAAATAAACTTATAGGGCAGTTATTTAAAGTTTAAAGATTATGTAGTCCCAGCAAGAATATGTAATTTATTCCTTGATACTACATTACCAATAAAAAAAAAAGTGTCCAGATTTAATAGACAGCATGATGGAGAGCCTTCAGAGGAATGTGTCTTCAGAAACCGACCTACTGTTTGAATCAGTTTTTTATGTTGCAGATTTAGAAAAAAAATTGTTAATTTTTTTTTCTATCACGATTTATATTTAAAAACAATTATAAATATTCCTAAATTTCAGGTTTTTAATACAGTTTGTGAAAAAAAACATAATACCTTTTACACAAAAACCTGATTTCAACAAAAGGTCATTTCCAGCTCATTTTAGGTCATATAAATGGGATCATTGGCCACATTTCACAACACAAATTATATAAATTATTAAATAGATCCCTTAGAGCTGATCAGACTGGAGTAGGAACATTAAAAATCCATATTAGAATGGCTGTATAATGCTTTTTGAAAGTTTTTTAACCCAATTTCAGCACACCTAGACTGAAAGACAACTCCTCACTGTCTCTCCTTCCTGTTCCTGCACACACTGCTCAGGACAAGCTGTAGCTATCAATCAGGCTAGGTGCACGGAGACTAAACAGGCTTGGACTCATGAGCTCCAACACACTTATTGTTGCTTTCTAGCTAGACTAATTTTAATAACAAAAATAAAAAAGCCATTCCATCATTATATACTTTTATAGTAAGTACACCAGTCTCACCAATTCTAATAAATCTATGCATTAACGTATGCTGCTTGTATTGTGAAATCTGATGACCGATCCACTTTGAGGTCCCTACACATATTGAAGTAAACTTGGCTGAACCAAACAGTGGGACTGATCAGGCCTCACGACTTTTCCATAGATGTTGAGGATATAAGGTTTGGCAGGTAAACCTAATCAATATAAATATAGCTAAAATGGTTGTCTAGCCATAGCTTTTCTCCTCCACTCATGAAAAACACTAATTCTTGGCCTTGTCCCATCAGAACATTAATGTGTATGGAGGAAAGAGAAAAGCTACCTTGTGTGTATGGCAAATGAGAATATTGAATTTAATTAG
Source organism: Allobates femoralis (assembly GCA_033576535.1). Taxonomy (NCBI): domain Eukaryota; kingdom Metazoa; phylum Chordata; class Amphibia; order Anura; family Aromobatidae; genus Allobates; species Allobates femoralis. Next base: position 795,910,580 of record JARQOC010000003.1, on the reverse strand, counting down.
CATCTCAGAAGATAAGGTAAAATATATGTTTGTACCATGTTAGCCAGAGATAGAAAAAATATTAAAATCTGAGAGTCCTCAGTGGGTGATATAATTTAATGGCTAACTGAAAAGATGGTAACAAATAGCAAGCTATCGAGACTCCAAGGTCTCTTCATAAGGCAAATAATGACACAAATTCTGACCACACACATATATACACAACAGAGCATCAAATAGTGCAGTAAATAACACCAGTGTTGTGAAGCAGAACATAGTGGTCAGTGTTGGGAGGGGGAAGAGCAGCTGGAGCAGTAAATATCAATATTCTACAGATAAGAATTGTGATAGTTTTATTGTCCTTTCATTGGAGGTCTGGTCCTGGATTTGAAGATTCTTTAATTGATGTAAAAAGACATAAATCCATGAGGCACATTCATTCTTGCTCTGAATGTGTCAAAGGTCATCATTAATTTGTATTCCCAAATTCTTCTGTCTCTTTGGGATTTGAAATGATCTTTCAATACTAGTATCTTCATATCCATTATGGTGTGACCAGGACTACAAAAGTGATTGGGCATAGGTAGATCTGTTCTTTTTTCTTTAATTGTATGGTGATGGGAGTTCATCCTAGTTCTGAGTTTCTGTCCTGTCTCCCTTACGTATAGCCCCCCCCCCCCCGTTGAATATTTGGTGCATATAATTAAATACCCCACATTGGTTGTGGTGCAGATGAAGTTACCTAGGATCTCGTAGTCCTGATCTGTCCTGGGGAACTTTCTCTTGTCTGTTGTCATTATAAAAGGACAGATTTTGCACCTCTTCTGGTTGCAGGGAAATGTTCCCATTGTTTTTGGAGAGGAGAGCGAGCTTCTGACAATAATGCTTTATAGATTCATGGGCTACCTAAAACACAGAAGAGGGGGTTTGGAAATATAGATTTTAGTCGGGCATCCTTTTGTAATAGTGGTTGTAGTATCAACCACTGTGGACTGTCAGATTTTCATATTGTCTCAGAAGGGACATTTAACAAAGAACATGATCAATATAAATATAGAAGTAACTTTTAGTAGATGCAAAGGATCTAAGTGGTATAGTTTCTTCTTGTGGAGAGCGCCAAGTTGGTGTATGGAGACTTATAGGTCATGGAATGCACCTCTGGGAATTTATATATGCAAAAGCCTCTTCATAGAGGAAGCAGACAAGGACTCCGGTGCCTCCTATCGGCTATAGCAATCCTAAAAGTCATTATTTTTTAGGCTGTGCTCCATTTCAGACACGTTTCAGGATTTTTTCTTCCTACATTAGAATTGTTACCTCCAGTAGGTGGCAGTAGAGTCCAATCCCTCCTCTACGAAGAGGCTATGTGGATGAGTAGATGCAAGACAACCTTCTCCAATTTATATGGACCAAATACCTGATAAGACATTGATGCTGTGGTTATCATATAGGAATCATTGCTAGAATTACTGTATATGAGTGTGAGGCGTGGTATTACTTAGACATTATGGCTTACAAAAATGTAAGAAAAAAGTTTTTGTGTAATATTGTTTTATTTATTTGGATTTCTAGCATGAAAACTGCATTAAACACTTAATATTCTTATTTTAAAGGTTAATTGAAAAGCACAAATGTCTCTTTATGTTTCTGTATTCCACTTTCTTACTACAAAATGAATGTAACCGCCTTCCACGGAGATGTTACTGATAATCTGACAAAGAAAAGTGACTGCAAAAGATTATAATTCAAGGACAAATATATACTTCCATGAATATTGTAGAGAAAAAGCCTGTGGATAAAAAAGTGCAATAGGGTCTTAACCTACACACCAGACAGATAAAAAAGTAGCAATCCGCTCACCTAGTCAGGTTATGTAACCCACAACCAATATAATTCACATGTACAGCTGCTGCACAGATGAAAAAGGCTACAATGCAATCATTGGAATAAAAACGTGGTTAATCCTGCGCTGCTGTTGATGAAAGAATCCAAATAAAAATAAAAGGGGTTTATTCCATGCATTGCAAAGTGAACCTCACTTGGTGGTGGTAATAGCCTTCCCTGAAAAAGAATTGAAGTTCACTTCAAGACGCATCGAATAAACCACCTTTTGCTTTTGCCTTTTATTTGGATTCTATCATCGACAGCAGCGCAGGATTACCCAGGTTTTTATTCCTGTTTCCTGATCATTCCATGAATAGTGTGGCATTATATTTATAATAAACATTTCAAAAAAGAATTATAAGAAACAATACTAAAGGCAGAAAAAAGGTTGATGTAAGGAAAGTAGAAATTGGTGGAAAAGCCAGCAATATTGTTGAGGCGCCTACGATTGTTAAATGCAGTTTATAAAACAGTTTCAAAGCCTTACCTTTTAACTATTTTTTTTCCATCCCCTTTCAACAAACTTCAACGTGTTATCTAACCCTAAAATGCTACTTTGTGAACTATCTACATGTATGTTTAAGACCTGTAATAAAATTGTATCAATAGCATTCAGCACAGTAGTGGTATACACACTGCTCAAAAAAGGGAACACCTAAATAACACAATGTAACTTCAAGTCAATCACACTCCTGTGAAATCAAATTGTCCAGTTATGATGCAAAACTGATTGTGAATCAATTTCTCTTGCTGTCCTATAAATGGAACAGAAAACAGGTAGAAATGACCAGCAATTAGCAACACACCCCCTATAAAGGAGCGGTTCTGCAGGTGGTGACCACTGAGTATTTCTTTGTTTTCATTCTTTTTGACTGTTGTTTTGGTCACTTTTGCATTTTGTCATTGCTCTCACCCATACAAGTAGCATGAAGCGGTGTCTACAACCCACAGAAGTTGCTCAGATAGGGCAACTCATCCATGGTGGCACATCAGTACGAGCTGTGGCAAGAAGGGTAGCTGTGTCTGTCAGCTCAGTGTCAAGAACCAGATACCAGGAGACAGGCCAGTACACCAGGAGACATGGAGGGGGCTGTAGGAGGGCAAAAACCCAGCAACAGGACTGCTACCTTCTCCTTTTTGCAAGGAGGAACAGGAGAAGCAGTGCCACAGCCCTACAAGATTACATCCAGCAGACCACTGATATCCATGTGTTTGCCCAAACTGTCAGAAACTGCATGAGTGTAGTATGAGGGCATAATGTCAATAAGTTGATGTTGTCCTGTTGTTCTCTTGCCCAACACCGTGCAGGGTGATTAGCATTTGCCAGAGTACACCAAGATTGGCAGATTCAACGGCACCCTGTCCTCTTCACAGATGAGGACAGGTTCTAACTGAGTACATATGACAAACGTGACAGAGTCTGGAGACGCTGTGGAGAATGTTCTGCTATCTGCAACATCCTCCATCATTACCAACTGGCAGTGGGTCAGTAATAGGGGGAGGAGGAATTTCTTTGAGAAAGGCCACACAATCCTTCATGTGCTGGACTGCCATTGGGTACCGGGATGAGATCCTCAGACTCATTGTGAGACGATGTGCAGGTGAAGAGATCAATCAGGAGAACATCCGCCACCTCATCAGGAGCATGCCCAGGCATTGTAGGGAGGTTGCACAGGCATGTGGAGGCCACACACTACTGAGCCTCATTTCCTTGTCTTGAGGCTTTACCACTGAAGTTGGATCAGCCTGTAGTTTGATTTTGAGTCTAATTCCAAATCCAGACTTCCATTGGATATTAATTTTTATTTAAATTGATCATTTTTGCTTTGTATTGTTCTCAAGGCATTCCACTATGTAATTAATAAAGATTTGCAACTGGAACATTTCATTCATTGAGATATAGGATGTGGTAATGTAGTGTTCCCTTTACTTAGTTGAGCAGTGTACTTTGTTCAGTTGATACTTTGGACAATTAAAACAGGTATTCAAAAGCACCTTTCAAAATACAACAGGACAAGAAAAGCTATTACATTGTGTACAAACATTTTTGTACTACACTTTATGACGTAGACAGTGGGATCAAATTTTTTTTAACTATATTGATTTCACCAGAAGAGTTGTTTGTAAGCATGGGCGTGACTAAAACTGGTGCAGGGGTTCCAATCGCACCCGGACCTTGGAGCCGCAGGGACCCTAAAAGTCCATTTGACCTATGGAAAAAGACTAATGCTATTAAAGATTTGCAACAATTGGGGGCTTCGTTAGAGCTTTTGCATTGGGGCCCAGGAGCTTCAAGTTACACCACTGGTTCTAAGGGCACATCCAACATCTAAATATCAAATACTCATGTTCACTATTAAGTTTGTCAAAATCTTTCATGTTGTCATTGCATGCATACAATATGATCAATAGATTTTCACTGGTTATTTGGGAATCATACCATAAGAAATTGTGGCAAGTGATGGCCTACAAAGCCAGCTCCAATTGTAAATGTCATCTGGGTCCATCTGAGGATTTAATATTACCCAGCTCAGCCATATCTGAGTATCATATTTGCATTTCTTTTACAAATAGAATGGATATTTAACTAAAAAGAGGGAAAACATACTGTAAAAATAAGAACTATCCATCACAGCTGTAGTAAGATAACCACAGAACATCATATCCCCGGTATATTTCTTATATGACTCACTATTGAAGATTGATTCATCGAGTAGCTATTTTTAAGCCGACATGATGCTTGAGGTCTTTTGCAGCCTTTCCATGATGCTGATAAAATTAAAAACAAGATAAACTCAAAGGGATTTTTAACTTGATAAATGTAAGACTTGATATTTACCTCTTTGGAAAAGTGCAATTTTCTAATTTTCAGAAAATAATGTGACAAGGGACTTTCTTACTGCAGGGCATTATATTAAATGTGGGGTTTGCAGTGAAGTTTATTTAATGGCTTAAAAGACTGAAGTGAGTTCAGTAAAGCTAACATGGTGCGTTCCTCATTATAGCATGGAGGCACAATGTATTCTGATCTGAAGGCCATATTGTTACACTACATATATGGTCACAGACTGTGCTGTTTTGCCATCCTCTTTAGTGAAATATTTATATTTAATCTGATGTTTCATAATTGGTCCTATAGAGATAAAATAGTAACTGTGTTTGTTGTACTTTGCTGCCACCTACTGGTCGTTGTTGTTAATATTGGTATGATATGTCTTTCTACAAATTGCATTGTGATTTTACCATAATGCCTCTCACTCTGTATACCACCAATCTTTTTCCTATCTTTTCCCTTACTTCCTGCTTCTTGTGCAGTGCCATTTTGGCAACGTGTGCATAAGGATTGGAGACAGAATTCTCTTCTTACTTCTATCTTCTAACCTTTATCCTATAACTCTCATCATCCCATCATCTCCCTGACATCTCAACTTCATCCTATCAAGGTACTGGGGGAATAGAATAGCGAGTAACTATCTACCACTGCTTGTGCAATAGTGGCAGAATACTGACTATTCAACAAACTTTGCATAAATCAACAGTACAAGTAACTATATATAGTAAGTATAAATAACTTTATAATGAATCTTATCAGAGAAATCTGCTTTTTTTTCCACTTCTGAGCTACTTTTTAACCCCTTCATCACCCCCACACCATGCCTCCTGAGGTCAAGATCCACTCTGAATAAACAGCTTGCATCTATCTACTTTATGGAGAGCAGATGAAGAATGAAGAGCAGAGTAAAAAAACAAGAAGAAGCATATGCGGCAGATGCGCTGATATTAGTGAGTAATGTAGTGTATCCCAGGGATGGAGTCACAGCCACACAGCTCAGTACTGCTGGTTAATTTCCTCAATGCTGGGCTACTAATTCTGAACATAGGCTAAAAAGAAAAAGAATACCTAGTCTCCACCCACTAGCTCAGAGAGAACTGAAAATTAGATATGCAGCCTACAGAATAGAAAAATGGTGAAAAATGCTAACTACATGTTTTATTATGGTCAGAAATAATGTCGTTCCTTATGTACACACATGGTTGCTTATTCTAAAAAGTTACCTGAAATAGCAGATGTGCTTTAAAGGCACCAAAATAATGGCAACATATATATTTTTATATATTCATAACAGCATATCGATAAGTTGAATACTAATAATGAGCAACACATTTGGAGAAAACATGTAAGTCTTTTTACTGAAAGAAAATTCCAGTAAACGAGGATCATCCATGCAAAATCCAGACACTTGTATAAAAAATATGTTGACCGTGCTTTTTCAGATCTATATACTATATGTATATAGATTTTTTTGAACTGTAAAATTCCATCAAAATGTTAAAAATGTATGAAAAAAAATTATACTCACCTTACTGCTCATCTGTCCAACCCCTCTGCATCATCGCCACATGTTTAGATCGCCACCACTCACATTGACATTTCTGAGCCTCTCACGCAGCTTTGATGTGGCTCATGCAAAATCCATACAAGGCCATGAAATGTCACAATTTCACTCTTTTGCCATGACTCTGCACACGCATGAGCAGCAGCAATCTGGACCGGATGGGTGAGCAGTATGATGAGAATTAGGATTATTTCATTGGGTCCATGAGCTATAAAGTTTCACCACCACTTGTCTTCCACCTGTGACTGATGGAAACCACAGAAATTAAAAGTCACATTTAGCGTACAAATTTGCATGAGTATATGATGCAGCCCTTAATCACAGGCGATGGTCCAATGTCTGTGCCAGGGTTTTCCAGGATTAAGGAATAATGTTCCGACCCTGAGAGTTAACCTATACTTTCCAACTATTTGAGAATTTTTCATGTAGAAAGTTTCTCAGGTAGCTACTTTTCATTTTGAGACCAAACTCCATCCAGTGTCCCCATGAAAAATACAATTGGATGCTAGCGATCCATCTAATTACAATGCATACTGGGATCAGACAAAATGAACCTTTTGGTGGCACCAAAGAGATCTGCCAATGTCTCCAGGAGTCCGGGAAGTCTCTTTTTCCAGAGAGTATGGAATGTTCCAAAAGAGTTGGCAAACATGAGTTTGACCACTTGTGCACAATCATGTTGCACAGAAAAGCATGTTACGGTCACACATTGGGATTCTGTAGGCCTGTTTGAATGCCCTATTGTATCTTACTACATGGTAAATATCCATTCCTAGAGCAGCATAACATTCTACCTGCAATGAAGGACGTTCTGTCCTGGAATTTACTTTCCCTTGGCTCTGAATTACGTTTCTACTGCTCTACTAGCAATAAAGTGTAAGTGACAATGTTTGGGCCTCCTGCCAATCTGAACATATTACTATTCCTACATGTTTGCTTCTTATTCTGTATTCACAGCGTTATGGATAAGGGATAATTTCCAAACTCTAAAATTCCAATTTAAGACTCTTTAATTTGGATTTTGTAAATTATTTGGACACTATATGGTGGTATCATGTTGGCTGTATATAGCAATATTGTCTCTGAGTTATATGGCAGTATTATGTGGTTGAAAAACATCCCAAAATACCAAACCGGGAAAGCCTCTTTGCTAGTTAAAAAGGGCAGATATATCTATGAAGACATTTCTCAGCAAAGCTCAAAAGCCACTTAATTACTTGACATTTCATGTAACACAATAGCATATCAGACTGCTGTGGAGCTTTAGCACAAACAATAGATACTGTAAATATAGTGTGTGAGCACCCTTACAGTGTTCTCTCTCATAAATGACCCCTAGATTAACTTGTCTAATAAACTGTACCTGATTGATGTTCTGGGCACAGTTCAATGTATTGGCTGCCGATTCCTGAAGTCCTGACCTTGCTTTGGACACTTTGCTTATCCATATAATTGATGAGAAAATGACTCAGCCGCCATATCAGGACAAAAAGACTGCAGTCTGCAGACCTTACACATCCTTAAAGATGTTGTCCAGTCATAACATATTGATGACCTAACTGAAGGACACCAGGTCCTCACTTATCAACTTTTTTGTTCCGATATTGCAAACTGCACCTCTGTGAAATTTGGAACATCTGTTCCCAGGTACTTAATCCATTATTTTGATAGGAGTTGTACTTCAGTACCTGGCATGGGACACTACAGTTGTGGCCAAAAGTTTTGAGACTGGCACAAATTTTGTCCTTTAAGAAGTCTGCTGCTTCACGGTTTTTAGAACTTTTAGTCCGATGTTTCTATGGTACTAAAGTATAATTCTAAGCCTTTCAAACTTTTATTAATAAATACTTCAAGAATATGCAAAGACTCAATATTGACAGTGTTGCTCCTTATTTTTGAAGACTTCTGCCCTTTGCCCTGGCAGCTGGATATCAACTTCTGGCTGCAGTCAGATGCCGAAGATTTTGTAAATGACATCCGGATCAAACTTTGATTAGAGTTTGATTTGGAGGTAAGGAGAAGATAGAGAACAAAATTTCTTACTCAAAATATGGCAATGCAGTAACCATTTTAGCAAATAAATTTTTTTTTAGTGTGTGATAGTAGCCAAACGTAAAAAAAAACTATATAAATCTGGAATAGCTGTAATCACACCCCTACAATCACTTATACCAAATGGTAAACAGCATAAAAAATGAATAAAACCAGTTCTTGACTTGCTGTTGATTTGTTCATTCTTCCTCCCAAAGATCACAGCAAGGTGCAGCTCACATTTATTCTGCGCTCTACGCTGAGCGCTTACACTGGAGTTTCACTGTAAATCTCTGAAATACTTAATTCAGACAATGTCACCATCAGAAGATTCCCTGCAATGAGACAGAGGGAGTCACTTTGTACTCCGTCTGGTCAATGATCCAGTGGTATCCGTCTTTTTAAGGGTGCTTAAAAGCTCGACTGGCCACAGTTTTGTGCGAATATCACATCCAATGCACACGTTTAGCATTTCTGTAGTGATGAGAGCCTGCTTAATTTATAGAGTGCGTTGTTCCAGTAGCAGTAGCTGGGAACAATGTACAGGACTACAATGTATTGGGCACTATAATGTACAGGCATTACAGTGGCAGTTTTGCAATTTTCACACAGCAACATCCATTGCTGCTTGTTTCTGGAAAACACCCACAGAGTCAAATTCGTCTCTACACCTGTAGATAAATTCCCTGAGAGATGCAATTTCCAAAAGAGGATAACTCGAGGGGGATTCTGCTCTTCTGGCACTTACGGCCTCTATACATGGAGTCTGCAAACTATTCTAGACAACTTGTTATCCTAGAGTCAAATACAGCTCCTTCCTTTTGAGTCTCACCTTGTGGCTAATCAGGACTATACAGCCACATATGGGGTATTGTCACATTCAGCAGAAATTGTGTGACAAATTTTGATCCATTTCCCTGTGATAAAATGCAAAAGCTGGTGCTAAAACACATATTTTGTGGTAAAAATTGAATTATTTCTTCACTGAATAATGGTAAAAAATTTGATGACTCATCTGTGATGTCAATGTGATCACTGCATCCCTAGATTAATTAATTGAGGGGTGTGGTTTTTAAAATAAGATCCCTTTGGGGGTGTTCAGCTGTTCTGGCACCCCAGGGGCTCCGCTAGTGGGTCATGGTACCTGCAAACCATAACAGCAGTATCTGCACTTTGACATGGCGCTCCTTCCTTTTCACTCTGCTTGAAAAGTTGTTCCCGATTACATGTAGGGTACTGGTGCACTCAGGAGAAATGGCACCATAAACTGTGATATCCATTTAATCCTTATAAAAATAAAAAAACTTAAGAGATAAACAACATTTTAGTGATAAAAATGCTATTATTATTTTTTCTTTATCTCACAATGGTGTTAAATCATGTGAGGCACATATGGAGTCTACATCTTCAATGCACCCCTAAATGAATTATTTGGGCGTGTAATTTGTAAAATGTTGTCACTTATGGGGGGTCTGCTGCTCTGACCCCTAATGGGCTTTGCCAATGTGAAATGGCACCGGCAAACCATAACAGCAAAATCTTAACCCCATGGATCTTCTTCCCTTCTGACCTTTGCACTGTGCTTTAAAGGGAACCTGTCAAGTCAGTTTTGCTCCCAAACCTATCACTACCTGTTCCTGCAGCTTCCTACTACATCCCTAATCATCCCTGTCTGAGCTAAATATGAAGTATAACAGTTGAAAAAATGTTGCTTATAACTTACATTTTCCCCCATTGTTTAGAGCAGTGGGCATCGTGTGGGTGGTCTCTCAGCCTCCATGTTTCTCCTCTCTCCATTGTATCATGCCTTGGTGGGCATGATAAATTAATTCAGAAGCGCGATCCCGAGCCACTGCACGTCATTTCCGGTCCGATGCATTGTGGAGTATTATCGGGTGTAAGGATTGGCTTCAGAGTGCACACTGTGCATGCTCCAGAGCCGGCCAGTATAACCAATGCACCCCCACACTGCGCAGGACCAGAAATGGTGCGCAGCAGCAAATCATACCAGGATGGAGCCACCCACAGATTTGAAACTTGGGACCGCGCATCTGAATTACATTATCATGACCACCAGAGGGTGATACCACGGAGTGAGGAAAAACAAGGAGGCTTATAGAATACCCACCCGCCTAGACAATGGGGGAAAATGTAAGTTATTAACAATGTTTTTACAACTATTATACTTCACATACAGGGAAGATTAGGGATATAGTAGGACGCTGCAGGGAAAGGTATTGATAGGTTTGGGGCATAAATGACTTGACAGGTTCCCTTTAAATGTAGTTTTCAAACACATATGGGATATCGGTGCACTCAGGAGAAATTAGGTGTAACAAATTGTACCATTCATTTTCTCCTATTACACGTTTTAAAAATTAAAAACATAGGGCAAAAGCAACATTTTAGTGGAAATACATCGCAGCATGGCTCTTTTTACATGTTTGATGACACATTTGCAGGAATATAATCTGGAACTTTGTGGAGTAGACAATATTGTCCAACATTGTTATAAAGAAGAATGATAACATTGTGTTTTAGGATTAGTTTTATGTCCTACTTTAGCTATGACTCATATGCAAATAAAAGTAACTACAAGCCACAGACATATGGTGCTCATGAAAATTGTAATGACTGATTCAGTGTTTTAGCTGGAGCAGTTGTCGTCCTGATGTAAATTTCATTACATGGCGGTTGTCAGCAATACAAGATGTGAATTTTTTAAATCAACGACAATGAAGGGAAACGTTCCTCTAATTTACACCATCTGCTTTTACTCTCTTGGCGCGCTTGTTTTATGTGGCATTGGTGTATATTCTTTGCATGCATGAAATGTGCACAGGAGCTTGATGTCAAGCTGCTGAACTGCTGAAGTGAATTCAGTTTCATACATACAAGCTGACAATCAAAACAAGATATTATTTATCATTTATCAGCCTGGAGCTCGATCTTGAGTCAAAGAAACTTGATGGATCAACGATCTGTAGGAAGATCGATCTAGCTTGATCCTAGATAGGTCCACCGGGTCTTCTCCTTCGTTTTCTTGACAGTATCAAGTCATTGGGTTGCTGATCTTCCTCTTCACCTTGTTCCCTCTATTCTTCCTACCGTGATGTCCTATTCCATTGATTTATTTCTTAGTATGATATGTCCAAAGTAGCAATACACTGGAAAGGAAAGACAAGAGCAAATAGGGTCTTAACAACGGCAACCTGTCAATGAGGTATGGTGAAAAACACTCACCTTAGTAGGTTGTGTTAGACATAACCACTTATAAGCACCAAGCTGCTGCGAGCCACCCAAGACGAGATTATCCACATATATACAGGTGAATGGGTAGATAGAAGTCTGCGCTGCTGGGTGAAATATAGATGTCCAAGCCGGTCCAGATCATTCAAAAGATTTTATTAGCCTCAATGCGTTTTGTGCACAACTCGTGTACTTCATCAGGAGAAAATCTTTTGAATGATCTGGACCGGCTTGGACATCTATATTTCACCCAGTAGCGCGGACTTCTATCCACCCGTTCCCCTGTATAGACGTGGATAATGTCCAAAGTAGGCGCAAGTTCTAGCTTGGTCATTTTTGCTTCAAGTGAGATGTCTAGCTTGATTTGTTCCAAACATGATTTGCTTTTTCTTCTTGCCATCCATGGTATTGATATCATCCTTCTCCAGCACCACATTTAGAAGGTGTCAATTCTTCTGTGTCTGGCTTCTTTATCGTTCATGTTTCAATTCCATATACTACTACAGAAAAGACCTGACTATGTACGAGCTGCGTCTTAATCACCAGTGAAATATACCTTGATGTGAAGATCTTTTCTAGTGACTTTATTGTTGATTTTCCCATAGCTATTCTCCTATTAACTTCAGATATTATTGCTGCATCTTGAGTGATCATTGTTCCAACTAGGTTGAAGTAATTCACAACCTCCATTTCGCCACCGTCAGTCTCAGATGTCGTACCTGGTAGTAGTCAATATTTTTGTCTGCTTTGTATTGAGTAGCAGTCTCATGTTCAAGCTTTTCATCTTGACATTCCATCTACATTTGTTACTCTCAGTTTGTATTGTCTGTGTATTTCAGATTGCTCAAGATTTGTCCACCAATTAGTTTTTGGCAAGTCCAGCCTTCATTGAAAATAGCTTCTGCATATTAATTGGAGTGAAATGATGACAGGATGCCACCTCGTCTGTGTGGCGCCCCACTGGTCAGTGCGCCACGGAGGGGTGCTGCACCCAGACCAGCGTGTGTAGTATCCCTGTGACCAGGGGATGGGAATGTTAATCTGAGGCCCTCACCACATGCATTCACACACCTAGAGCCAGGGGATCAATTGGTTAACCCGTTGCTAAGGGAATCGATCCTGGTGGGTGGAGTTAGGTGGGTAGTAAAGAGCGGGAGAAGCAGTGAGTCAGATCTCAGGGGAAAGAGAAGAGGGACCCTGCGAGTGGTGCAGAGGGAGGGCACCTAAAAGACAGTGACCCGGACTGAGGGGGGATCCTCAGGTGTTGGCTAACACCCTAATCCGGACTGGAACGGCACCCAGCCGGAAGGACCCAGTCCAATACCGGCGCACGGTTCCGAGGCGGTGCAGGCGTTCATCCCCGAGCCGCAAAACTGTAGGGATGCGGGCTCCTTCAAGAAGCCGCGGCCCAGACCTGCATACCCCATAAGACCTGTGGAGGGTAGGAGGCCCATAGTTAAGGGAGCGCCTGTGAACGGGCGCCAGGCTCTTTGCAGGGCATTACTGGAAGAGAAGGAGTGAAACAACAAAGAAATTAAGGACAGAGGGAGAATTTTGAAGGAACATCACTGAGGGCCTCAGAGAGACATTTCATCTTCTGGTGACTACCCAGGCCAGCTACCCGTGACTGTATACCTGTAAGCTGCCTGAAGGTTACCAGTAAAACCCGTTCAGAGCCTAATCAACGTGTGGTTTCTTATTCAATCAAGCTGGGAGAAGTTATCAAGCCTCCCACCTGCAGAGCTGCCTTCCTGTGTCAGCGACCACGACAACCAGTACCGCAGCACTGCCCTGGGGATCCTGCTCCACCTACGGGGAGCAACCCCACCTAGCTGCAGCCACATCATACCCAGAGGTCTGAGAGCAGCGCTGGTGCATTCACCAGATACCGTAGGTGGCATCTCAAACATTTTATTTTCTTTTACACATTTTTCAGCGACCACCAGGGCCACAGACCCGGGCACCGGCCACCAGTGACAGCACCATTAATCAACGCCCAGATCCATGTACCCCTAAGCCCTGGGTCGGGTCATCTGACTGTTCGTAAATTAGAAACTTTTCTTTTTGGGGTGGCAGTGCCTGTAATCTTACTGAAATAGTGCAGCATATGTGCCCTATAATATGAACATAATGTACAGCAATGTCAGAACGACTTCACTGTGCACATGTTCCATCTTATGTTTCTTCTTTTAACTGCTTCAATGCTCAGAAACGCTGAAGCAGTTAAATGAAGTGACATATTCATTCTGTGGCTTCCGAAACTGAACACTCTCTATACTTACAAGTATAAGGTAAAAACTACCACAAGAATGACAGCAAAGTCATCGGCAAATGTCACCTGCTTCTTCTGGGCAGGGTTGGCGTCAGCACCCGGCGCACCCAGGCAAATTCCGGGGCCCTGACAAGGCTGAGAGGCCAGTATTCACTTCCCCTGTATCCCTGGGGTGGGCCCATACTTATTCTGCTGTCACCCTGCCCCGCCCATTGCTTCATCTTACCATGCGAGCCTTCACAGAATCATTCAGGGTAGATGCTAAAATTTATGGACAAGAGGAAAGTAGCTGCACTGACCAACCACGCCGGCCATGCCCGCTAACCAGGAAGGAGCCCATACATTCCAGGCTCAACCAATCATTCAGTCACCACAGTGGAACACATGCCAATGTTGCCTCCTCCTATGCTAGCAGTCTGCACTGGATTGATTCAGCTAAATTGATAACTTCACATCATTAAGACCTCCAGTAATGTGTAAGCCCCCCACTTGCCCCAGAATGTGTATGTGTGGTGCCCCTACGGATCCAGTCGCCACAGAGGTACTACACCCCTGTTAGGGTGTAGGATCTCACTCTCGGGTAAGAGGGGAACAGACCGGTGCTGGGAACCCAGATCACACAAGGAACCATTATAGTGGGGATGGGTGGTGAAGGAAGTAGTTAGAGGGAGCACCTGGGAAGGAGTGAAGTTAGGAAGCACACATGTTGATGATGTGGGACACGTGACACAGGGTATAAAAAGAGTGAGAAATATCTAGAAAGGAGGAGACGACAGTTGAACAGCAGAGAGGAGAGTTGCTGCAGAGAGAGAAAAGGGGAGTGAAGCAGCTAGAGTCGAGTTGGAGGGAAGCTAAAGAAAGAAAGCCTGTCACAGAAGGAAAAGAACTTGAGAGAAGTGTCCAGAGGCCAGACTGAGGAGCAGAGAAGGAGAACAGGTGGCTCTAGGAGGAAGAGAGGGTCCCAGAGGCATGGGCAGTGAACATTCCACCCTGTGGGACTCGTATCCATTTGTCAAACGCAGGCAGTAGAGGGACTAGGCCAAAGAGCAGGGGCACCGGAAACCCCAAGACTAGTGAAGAAGACAGACCAGGCTCAGCTAGCAACACAGAGACTGTGTGGCACTTCCAAAGTGACGCAGTTGACAACCGCGCACATCTGAAAAGGTGGCAATCATAGGGCTAAGGGAGATACTGCAGGTTTACCCCTAAGAAAAGCCCACAGCTGCTGGCTCAGAGCTCTGTGTGGTGAGGCCCAAGGCAGGACGGGCGAGGCAAGTGCAGTGTACAGAGGCTGAGAAAGGACAGAGAAGGGGTGCCGGTTATTGCGTCATCCTCCTATCCAGAAAGGGGAAGGGGGAACAAGAGGCGCAATAGTGCCCTATCACTCAGACACTATGAAAAAGTGGTGTATATGGAAAACACTCACCTATGTTAGTTGTGAAACCCACAACTGGCATGCAGACATGTAGTAATGATATCCTGGCGGCTGCCGCTGGACCTCCACCAACCACTCGCACGTGGAATCACAGGAAGATGTGGTGAAACCGAGGTGTATAACAGTCCGCGCTGCCGAAGTCCACTTACTCCAGAGAACACACAGGTCAGTGATGTTCAAACAGGTTTTCTTTATTGAATCCTACGCGTTTCAGTGCCCTCCTGGGACCTTCCTCAGGGATACCCTCACTCCACAATCCCGCACATATATATAGTGAATTTCATAATGGTCAAAGGTGGGAGGTTCCATCAATTATAACGTCACAAACGTCACTGAGAAGGGGCGGATTGCCGGTTTTGGCGCAATTTTCATTACAAACTTATATTAACTACATAATCAAACACAAAATATCCTACAAACAAAGTAAAAAATCGTGCTAAACGAAATCTATAAAAAACTTGAGAAAATTCCATACAGAAACGCCTGTAAGAGCACTTAAAAGTCTGTGCATTATTTACTAAAAAAACAAAATGATCTTATTCTCCCTAAGGGGATAGAACCCACAGCACTCAGGGCAATATCATCCGATTGTCAGTGCCAATGTCTTTAAGCCACTGGGCTTTATGCTGCTAAAGCTCTATTTTGGTGAAGCAAAGAGACACTGCTTAATAATATATCTTCCTATTTTTTAGGTAAAAAAGAGGAACCGAAGGGGACAAGAGTACAAGAACAAGGGATTAAATGTTGAAAGTGCACAGACTGCCATCACATAAGAAGAAAAATAGAAAAAATAATTTTTTTTATTAAATTAGTTTAAAACTATATTAAAAATTCCCGTTTTTAATGGAATAAGCATAAAGCCCAGTGGCTTAAAGACATTGGCACTGACAATCGGATGATATTGCCCTGAGTGCTGTGGGTTCTATCCTCTTAAGGAGAATAAGATCATTTTGTTTTTTTAGTAAATAATGCACAGACTTTTAAGTGCTCTTACAGGCGTTTCTGTATGGAATTTTCTCAAGTTTTTTATAGATTTCGTTTAGCACGATTTTTTACTCTGTTTGTAGGATATTTTGTGTTTGATTATGTAGTTAATATAAGTTTGTAATGAAAATTGCGCCAAAACCGGCAATCCGCCCCTTCTCAGTGACGTTTGTGACGTCATAATTGATGGAACCTCCCACCTATGACCATTATGAAATTCACTATATATATGTGCGGGATTGTGGAGTGAGGGTATCCCTGAGGAAGGTGCCAGGAGGGCACTGAAACGCGTAGGATTCAATAAAGAAAACCTGTTTGAACATCACTGACCTGTGTGTTCTCTGGAGTAAGTGGACTTCGGCAGCGCGGACTGTTATACACCTCGGTTTCCCCACATCATCCTCCTATCCAGGAGTAGCTGGATCCCTGCCTCCGAGAATCCAGTGCTCATCGGGCTGTTACACAAAGACTGTGAGTAAAAGAACTGAAGACTGCAACTTACTGTGTCTGTGAACTTTCTTAATGCGTCAAAAGCACCAGAAACAACTACCAACTCACTCAGATACCTCAAGCTGTCCTGGGGTAAGCCCTAACCGTGGAGGGCTTACGAACATTGCTGCCTCCCTACCATCGGCTCCCAGAGGAACTGTCGTGCAGTGGCGGCCATCTGTTGGTGCTACCTGCGGGTGGCGTCACATAATCCCCAGGTCTAGTCACCCCTTCCCAGAATGAACCCTCCATGCCAGATAACCTTCCCTAAGAGAGAGAGCCACCCGCACCAAACTTTTAATGACACCACCAGGGTCACGAAGCCGGGTCTCGGTCCCTGTGATCCCCGTGATGAAGCTTTAAAAAAGCCACGTTCCTAGTATCCTAAGGCTGTGGAGGGGCGTGTCATATGTCTACCAGCATCCCCAGTATGTGTATGCCCCCCATTGACTCCAGTAATGTGTATGTCCCCCCTTGCCCCAGTATGTGTATGTTCCCCAGCATCCCCAGTATGTGTATGCCCCCAGTATGTAAATTCCCCCAGTGTCGTCAATATGTGTATTGTCCACAGTATGTGTATGCCCCTCCTGCGATCTATATAGTTTAGCCCCGTGTGCACTCTGATGTATACACAAGAGTCTCAGAGTGCACTGTGCGGCCTTGTCTGCTAGCAGTGACGCTACCGGGCTGGCACAGAAACAGAATTAGAGACATTGTGCCGGCCCAGAAGCATCACTGCTAGTAGCACTGTGCGATGCTAGGTGTGTTAAAGTGATGACCATCAAGCAATCCACCCTGCGTAGCCACCTGCCCTGGGGGAGCTGGATGGAGACAAGCGGGGGCAGTGAGTGAGGCTGCTGTTGGCCTCCACAAATTAAAGGTATTTCTAATGTGTCTGTGTGTGCATGTATGATGTGTATGTCTATATATGTCAGTGTATATGACTGCGTATATAGTTATGTCTATTTATACATGTGCATCTCAGTGAATTAGAATACCATCAAAAAATTATTATTTTTCAGTAATTTAATACAAAAAGTGAAACACATATTATATAGAGTCATTACAAACAGAGTGATCTGTTTCAAGTGTTTATTTCTGTAATGTTAATGATTATGAAAACCGAAAGGTCATTTTCTCAGAAAATTAAAGTAGGGAGGATGAAAGGTTAAAAACTGTGCTGCCGTATTCCACGAGACATCAAAGGGTGAATATAATATTGATTTATTAGTTAACATGTTTCAGGGCTCCCTGGCCCCTTCCTCAGGACAAATCAATATCATATTGCCATGTTTCAGGGCTTTTCAGGGAGTCCTGAAATGAGTTGACTAATAAATCAATATTATATTCACCCTTTGATGTCTCGTGGAATACGGCAGGGCGGTTTTTAACCCTTCACCCTCCCTACTTTAATTTTCTGAGATAATGACCTTTGGTTTTTCATTGGCTGTAAGCCATAATCATCAACATCAACATAAATAAACACTTGAAATAGATCACTCTATTTGTAATGACTCTATATAATATATATGTTTCACTTTTTATATTGAATTACTGAAAAAAATGAACTTTTTGATAATATTCTAATTCATTGAGATGCAGCTGTATTTATTTTTTTTTAACATTTTCTTCAAATATGTAAAGGTATGTATGCCTGTATGTGTATGTATCTGTGTATGTGCGTGTTTGTATGTTCATGGGGCCCACTGAGACTCTTTCACCCAAGGCCACCAAAAACCTGGAGCCAGTCCTGCTTCTGGGAAAACTAGGTGACTGTGTTGGTCTTTAACTAAGTGGGTGACGGGTGAAAATCACGTATCAGAAATTATTATACCTCTCTGCAGTGTTTGGAGTTAAATAATAGAGGTGCTATAAACTTATTTCTTGATGTCAGTAGTCGATGAAGAGGATAGACATTTATCCGAAAGTGAACCTGTCACCAGATTTTAGAGTTTTAAACTAAAAACAACACCTTCAGCACAGCATATTTTGCATTCTTAGAAGGTGGCTATTATGCCTTTACTGTCCTTGTACATCAAATAAATAACTTTTAAAAACTTCCTGCCCTGTATTATAATTATGTTTCCCACCTGATGGGTTTTATTGCAGCTTAGTCCGTCCCGCCTCTCCTCGCCGTCTGACAACCTCTTCTTTTGATTTATATTCCAATTGCACACCAGCACAAGGGCTTCTCTGGATCACGCCTGCGCACAGTGCTCTGCAATATTGCAGGCGAAGCCTTAAACTATTCTTTGCATGCGCAAACCGTTAAGGTCTGCCTGAAAGCGCACAGTCTGCTTGTGTCTCACCCCGGGGACTGGGGAACTCAGAACTGAACCCTGTCGTCTTCTACGGCTGTGGAGTGTCACGGTGATGTGACCCGGCTCCGTGGTTCCTGGTGCGGCAACAAAAAGGGAAAGAAGATAAAGGGGAAGAAGTTTGTAAAAGTAGTTCATGACGCCACCCGTGTTTTGTGGCCAATATGGGCCACCGCTCCCTCTCACAGTCCCGGGGATGATGGTAGTGAGCAGCAGGGGTGATAAGCCCTCCATGGGCAGGGCTGGTGTTTCTCTGGAGCCGGTATATGAGTTGAGAGCAGCCGACCCGCTCCCAGCGGAGTTCAGCATCTTCTCAGGCAGGCTGTCTCCGCCTGCACAGTCAGTCATGCCTGATGAAAACCGCAAGGTTGAAACGTTGTATCACATGGCTTGAGTAAAGCTACTTTTTCACAATTGTGATTTAGAGTGCTGCCTGTCTTTTTGGATTCGTACACAGCCAGTCAGTTGGCAGGTCCGCAGGTGCAGGTAGGCTCTCACGGCCTGCTCAAAGTACAAATGTCATTCATAGTTCACAAAGGCACTTCAGTTGCTCGGCGGTTCCGGTGTTTTACTGCAGCTGGGGCTAGCTTGTCTGCACCACCCCCGTTCAAAACCTTTTGGGTCTCTTTCTCTATTCCGATGCTAGTTACGGGCCAGCAGTCTTGGGCTCTTTGTGGGGGCCCTGCTCCAGGCTCCCCTAGTCCTAATATGACCACCTTTCTTTCACTGCATCGGAGGTTGGGTACCGGCATAAAGTCCCCTTACCCCACTGGTTAATTTGTGGCCAGGGCATAAAGCATCCAGCCACATCTACAGGGCTGGCACCCTGGCTGTCGACCCGGTCCCTCGGAGTACCTGTTCACCCAGACACACACCCCCCCATCAGTCCTGCTCTGGTATGCTGTCTTGGACTCAGGCTGGCCGTGGTGGCATTGGCCGCCAGGTCCGGATGGCTCCAGTCTGAAGTTGCTCACTGGTTTCAAGTGTGCTCTCATCTCTCCTGTCTCCTACTTCTCACTTCCTGTTGTTGTCTTATGTGCTCTGGTTTTGTGTGTTAGTCTCCACCCCCCTCACTGGGTTCTCCTCTCACTAACTTTCCACCCACCACCTAGCTCCCCCCTCTATCCCTTGCCTGACATGGAGTACTAGGTCTACGGATTGGGGGATGTAGTGGGTGTTGGTGTGAGGTGGCCAACTTACTAGTCGCTTTACTGTGGCCACCGGTCCGCAGTGGCGCCATACTCCCCCAGAGAAAAGGTTAGTACGTCTGCTTGCTAAGTCCAGCAGGATGTTATAAAAACTGAAGACATTTTTGCATGCAATAAAGCATCAACATATTTACATGACAAGTATACTTTTCTTCCCTTCCGGAAGGCGCAGGACTTAAAGGTTACTTTAACAAAGACTTTCTTTACGACTATAAAAGTAGAAAAATTGAAAACGCAGTCCACCGTACGGTCCATACTTTCCATAAAGTTACATTAACCTCATTTTTTTTGTAGCAATCCGGGTGACTGTCCAAGTTCACATTGTTCATAAACACGAAACACATAATGAGGACATTCTACCAGGATAAAGTCAGGGGACTGAAAAGGGAAAACTTTCTTTACAGTTTGGAAGTTTGTACCTGTCCAAGCTCTAGTGCTGCTGCGGCAGTGCAGCTCGCGACCAGAACGGGGTCCATATCATCCTCCCAGGCCGGGCTAGCGTCTCCCAGACTGGGACTTAGAGGGGCCCAACAAGTCCACGGGGATGAGGGCACCTGCTCCAGCACCATCCTCTGTCTCATCCCTGTCTTCTTGCAAGCGGGCCTGCTCCATCCGGCAGCTCAACTCCTCCTTGATTTGCTGCTGGCCAGCCTCCGGGAACCAAGTGGGGTCGCTCTGCTCCCCGCATTCCGCCATTGCCGTGCCTTCGCAGTCCCACATTGTCCTCCTCGTGGTGTCGTGGCTCGCCTCTCACTCCTCCCTTCATGGGCGTCACCATTTCTTCTCGGCGTCGGCCATCCAGCCCCTGGGTGGAGTGATGCAGTAGCTTTAGCCGCCCTTCCACTGGTAGCAGACTGGAAGGGGGTGGGCAAAAGTTCATGCTCTGTGCTGGCCTGGCCCACGATGAAGGGCTGTGGCACGCCCCTCTTCCAGCACATGGCATTAGCCTTTTTGGGACACCATTAATGAGGCCCAGAAAACAAGTCCACAAACAATCTCAGGCACACAAGACCAGGTTTTAACGGGTAAGTTATCCTGTTCATGCCAAGTTGTCGCACCCTGAGAACTGGGGTACTCAGAACCGGGTCCTGTCATCTTCTAGGGCTGTGGGGTGTCACGGTGACATGACCCGGCTCCATGGTCCCAGGTGTGGCAATAAAATGGGAAAGAAGAAAAAGGGGAAGAAGTTTGTAAAAGTAGTTTGTGACGCCACCCGTGGTTTGTGGCCAATATGGGCCACCATTGCCTCTCACAGTCCTGGGGGTGATGGTAGTGGGTAGCAGGGGTGATAAGCCCTCCACAAGCAGTGCTGGAGTTTCCCCGGAGCCGGTATATGAGTTGAGAGCAGCCGACCCGCTCCCGGCGGAGTTCAGCATCTTTTCCTCAGGCAGGCTGTCTCCGCCTGCACAGCCAGTCAGTCAGGGGCTCCGCAGATGCAGGTAGGCTCTCACGGCCCGCTCAAAGTACAAATGTCAGTCTCACACCAAAACTTAGTTTGCCCGGCTTTTAGTGTTACAGGTATACAGCCACAGTTCACAAAGGCATTTCAGTTGCTTGGCGGTTTTGGTGTGTTACTGCAGCTGGGGCTAGCTTGTCTGCACCACTCCCATTCAAAACATTTCGGGTCTCTTTCTCTATTGCGGTGCTAGTTATGGGCCATCAGTCTTAGGCTCTTTGTGGGGGCCCTGCTCCGGGCTCCCCTAGTCCTAATATGACCACCTTTCTTTCACTGCACGAGAGGTTGGGTTCTGGGCATAAAGTCCCCTTACCCTGCCGGTTAATTCGTAGCCAGGGCATAAAGGGTCCATCCACATCTACAGGGCTGGCACCCTGGATGTCGACCCGGTCCCTCAGTGTTCCTGTTCGCCCAGATACACCTTACACCCCATCAGTCCTGCTCCGGTCTGCTGTCTAGGACCCCGGCTGGCTGTAACATAGTAACATAGTTTTTAAGGTTGAAGGAAGACTTTAAGTCCATCTAGTTCAACCCATAGCCTAACATGTTGATCCAGAGGAAGGCAAAAAAAAACCATGTGGCAACACTAAGCTCCACATTGGGGGGAAAAATTCCTTCCTGACTCCAGATACGGCAATCAGACTAGATCCCTGGATCAACGCTCTATCAAAGGATCTAGTATATATAACTGGTAATATTATAGTTTTCAAGAAAGGCATCCAGGCCCTTCTTAAATGTTAGTAGTGACTCACTCATTACAACAGCATGTGGTAGAGAGTTCCATAGTCTCACTGCTCTTACAGTAAAGAATCCGCGTCTATGATTATGATTAAACCTTCTTTCCTCCAGACGTAGAGGATGCCCCCTTGTCCCAGTCTCAGGCCTAAGAGTAAAGAGATCATTAGAAAGGTCTCTGTACTGTCCCCTCATATATTTATACATTATTATAAGATCACCCCTAAGCCTTCGTTTTTCCAAGCTAAATAACCTCAAGTTTAATAACCTGTCTTGGTATTGCAGACCCCTTAGTCCTCTAATGACTTTTGTCGCTCTTCTCTGGACCCGCTCTAGTTCAGCTATGTCTTTCTTATACACCGGAGAACAGAATTGTACACAGTATTGTAAGTGTGGTCGCACTAGTGACTTGTATAGAGGTAAAATTATGTTCTCCTCATGAGCATCTATGCCTCTTTTAATGCATCCCATTATTTTATTTGCCTTTGCAGCAGCTGCCTGACACTGGCCACTAAATGTGAGTTTGTCATCTACCCATACACCCAGGTCTTTTTCAGTGACAGTTTTGCCCAGTGTTTTACAATTAAGCACATAATTATACCTTTTGTTTCCTCTGCCCAAGTGCATGACTTTACATTTATCCCCATTAAAGCGCATTTGCCATTTAGCAGCCCAATCTTCTAGTTTACATAAATCCTCCTGTAATATAAAATTGTCCTCCTCTGTATTGATTACCCTGCAGAGTTTAGTGTCATCTGCAAATATTGAGATTCTACTCCGTATGCCCCCTACAAGGTCATTAATAAATATATTAAATAGAAGCGGGCCCAACACTGACCCCTGTGGTACCCCACTGTTAACTGTGACCCATTCTGAGTGTGTTCCATTAATAACCACCCTTTGTTTCCTATCACTAAGCCAGTTCTTAACCCACTTACACATATTTTCCCCTATCCCCATTGCCCTCATTTTATGTATCAACCTTTTGTGTGGCACCGTATTAAAAGCTTTTGAAAAGTCCATATACACCACATCCACTGCATTTCCTTGGTCCAGTCCAGAACTTACTTCTTCATAGAAGCTTATCATATTAGTTTGACAGGAACGGTCCCTCGTAAAACCATGTTGATAATGGGTCATGAGGTTATTTTTCTTCAGATACTCCAGTATAGCATCTCTTAGAAAACCCTCTAGATTTTACCCACAGTAGAGGTTAAGCTTACTGGCCTATAATTTCCAAGTTCAGTTTTTGTCTCCTTTTTGAATATTGGCACCACATTTGCTATACGCCAGTCCTGTGGTACAGACCCTGTTATTATGGAATCTTTAAATATTAAAAATAATGGTCTATCTATGACAGTACTTAATTCCTGCAGCATTCTGGGGTGTATCCCATCCGGGCCCGGGGATTTGTCAATTTTAGTGATTTTTAGACGATGCCGTACTTCCTCTTGGGTTAAGCAGGTGACATTTAATTGAGACTTTTTGATATCACTGATCATATTGTCTGTCATGGGATTTTCTTGTGTAAATACTGTTGAAAAAAAGTCATTTAGCATATTGGCTTTTTCCTCATCCTCATCCACCATTTCACCCAGACTATTTTTAAAGGGGCCAACACCATCATTTTTTAGTTTCTTACTATTTATGTAGTTAAAAAATATTTTGGGATTCTTTTTCTTTCCCTGGCAATGAATCTCTCTGTCTCAATCTTTGCTGCCTTGATTTGCTTTTTACAAATGTTATTTAATTTTCTGTATTTATTTAATGCCTCATCACTACCTACTTGCTTTAATTCCCTAAATGCTTTCTTTTTGTCACATATTGCACTTCTTACCGCTTTATTTAGCCATAGTGGTTTCCTCCTATTTCTAGCATGCTTATTCCCATAGGGTATATATTGTGCACAGGTCCTATTCAGGATGCTAATAAACATCTCCCATTTGTGTTGTGTACTTTTATGTCTCAGGACATCGTCCCAATTTATTGCACTAAGATCATCTCTCAACCGTTGGAAATTTGCCTTCCTGAAGTTTAGTGTCCTTGTAGCCCCTCTACTACACGTCTTAGTAAAGGATACTTGAAAGCTTATTAAGTTATGATCACTATTACCCAAGTGACCTCCAACCCGTATATTTGATATGCGGTCCGGCCTGTTGGTTAATATTAGGTCCAGCAGTGCCCCCCTTCTTGTTGGGTCCTGAACCAGTTGTGAAAGGTAATAATTGTCTCTCATAGTTTTCAAAAACTTATTACCTTTGCTGGAACTGCAGGTTTGTGATCCCCAATGTATTTCAGGGTAGTTGAAGTCCCCCATAATAATGACTTCTCCCTGAGTCGCTGCTTCATCTATTTGCTTTATGAGGATATTCTCCTCCACTTCCATTATTTTTGGGGACTTATAACAAACCCCTATCAGTAATTTATTATTTTTTTCCCCCTCCCCTTATCTCCACCCACAGGGACTCTACATTTCCATTAGATTCACCTATATTATCACGCAGGATGGGTTTTAAGGATGATTTTACGTATAAACATAGACCTCCTCCACGCCTATTTGTGCGGTCATTTCTGAACAGACAATAGCCCTCTAAATTAACAGCCCAGTCATGGCTCTCGTCCAGCCAAGTCTCCGAAATCCCCACCATGTCATAATTATTTTCCAACAAAATCAATTCTAATTCCTCCATTTTGTTGGTGAGGCTTCTGGCATTAGTGTACATGCACTTTATGCATCTCTCTTTACCTCTATTCCTTCCTACTAGATTGACTGTTCTAACCCCACCCCCCATGCCACCCCCAATTTATTACTTGTGCCCAGGTTACTATTTACACTATCTTCCCCTCCTATACAATGAATACCCTCCCCCCCAATCCCTAGTTTAAACACTCCTCCAACCTTCTAGCCATTTTCTCCCCCAGCACAGCTGCACCCTCCCCATTAAGGTGCAGCCCGTCCCTAGCATAGAACCTGTAGCCAACAGAGAAGTCGGCCCAGTTCTCCAGGAACCCAAACCCCTCCTTCCTACACCAATTCCTGAGCCACTTATTTATCTCCCTAATCTCCCTTTGCCTCTCTGGTGTGGCACGTGGTACAGGCAGTATTTCAGAGAATACTACCTTGGAGGTCCTTGCCTTAAGCTTGCAGCCTAATTCCTTGAAATCATCTTTAAGGACCTTCCACCTACCTCTAACTTTGTCATTTGTGCCAATGTGCACCATGACCGCTGGGTCCTCACCAGCCCCTCCCAGTAATCTGTCAACCCGATCAGCGATGTGCTGGACATTGTCCACCGGGTCTAGGTGACTCCAGCCTGATGTTGCTCACTGGTTTCAGGTCTGCTCTCTTCTCTCCTGTCTCCTACTTCTCACTTCCTGTTGTTGTCTTGTGTGCTCTGGTTTTGTGTGTTAGTCTCCACCCCTCTCACCGGGTTCTCCTCTCACTAACTTTCCACCCACCACCTAGCTCCCCCATCTACCCCTCTATCCCTGGCATGACATGGTGTACTAGCTCTAGGGATTGGGAGATGTAGTGGGTTTGGTGTGGGGTGGCCAACTTACCAGTCCCAGCTGCAGTGCCTTACTGTGGCCACCGGTCTTCAGGGGCAGCACACTTGCACGATCCATAGAAGCCTATGTGCAGGCGTGCAATATAAATATAAATCAAAAGAAGAGGCAGGAGAGGAGGGACAGATGGCGAGGAGGGGAGGGACGGACCAAGCTGCAATTAAACTTATCGGACTGAAAACAAGTAATTATATTATATTAATATTATATATTGCAGGGCAGGAAGTTTTTAAAACCTATTTATTCGGTGTACAGGGGCAGTCAGGGCATAATAGCCACCTTCTTAGCATGCAGCATAGGCACTGCTGAAAGAGGCGTTTTTAGTTTAAAACACCCAAATCTGGTGACAGGCTCACTTTAAATAGTAACTACACTTTTATGTTTTCATGTTTGGAATATATCTTATTAGAGGAAAATGCCTCTTTCCCCAGTCATGGTTCACATGCTCTCTTCCACATAGTTTATTCAATCTCAATAACTGCTCCAAATTGTCTACCAGTCCTTCTTCTGTGAAGGATCAAAGTATACCTGCTACCTATAGAACTGCATAGAAGGGGAGGTGTGGAGCTGGAAGGAAACAAGATTAGAAATGGGTGGTTAGCGCTGTTGGTTAGAAATGTGGTTACTTGGGATAAGTAAGTATACTCGTTAATATTCGCTACTCGCAGAATAGCACGGTATTCGGGATATTCATTACTCGGCGAGTTTACTCGTTACAATTTCATCGATTCCGAATATTTCACTACTCGCTCATCCCTAGTGGTTAGCGTTGTTGCTTTCACAAGTTGAGATCTTGGATTTAAATTCCAATGGGAACATCTACAAGGAGTTAATATGTTCTCTCCATGTTTGTGTAGGTTTTCTCCCACACTCCAAAGACATAGTGATAGGGAAATTAGCATGTGAGCCCCAATGAGGACAGTGATGATTATATCTGTAAAGTGCTGTTTAATATGGTGGTCCTTTGGAAACAAAATTCATAAAATAAGCAAAAATTTCCACGCACTCTAAAATCTTGTAGAAAGCCTTCTGTAAGACGTGGACACTGTTTTAGGGAGGCAACTCCATATTAAAGTGGTTGTCCACTACTAGGACAACCTTTTCTGATTCCACATGTCTCCCCTAGGTAAAATAAAAAGCCTGTACTCACCTCTCATGCTGGCGCCATTTTTCTGCAATGTCGATGATTGAGGTTACGGGGCTCAAGTGACACTGTGCCATCATGCAAGGACTGCGTCCAATCACCGCCGGCTTCGGTCTTCCCGCCTTCAGTCCAAATGAGCAATCAACAGAAAGTGAGTGGCAACTCACACATTTGGTACGTAGGTGTGGAGACAGAAGCTGAAGGTGATATGACACGAGGCTCCATGATGTCATGTGAGCCCCGAAAACCGTGATTACTGACACCGCTGGAAAGGCACCAGCATAAGAGGTGAGTACAGGCTCTTCTATTTTACCTGGGGGAGACATTTGGAATCAGAATGGATTGTCCTATTAGTGGACAACCCCTGTAATGTCTTTGGATTTATAATGGGAGGTCAACAAAGCTCCTGTACATGTAATATGGAGGTGTCCCAATGCTTTTGTCTATATTTGTTTAAGTTGAATAAGCACCTTGGCTCATTATTTAGATAAAATTAATATAAAAATTCACACGTTATGTCCTTCATTTGAGCATACAAAACAGCAGCATTGTTATAAAGTAATATCATGGAAAAATATCTACAGTTTTAATGATAATATTAATTTATTGAGCAAATTACAAGCACAGCAAAATAAGCCGTTATCTCTGATATTCTGCAGAAAACTCTGGACTCAGCAGAATTACCGGATAATTCGGACATAATTTGTTTTCTCCTTCCAGTGTCACATGCGCTCCTGGTCTCCCTGGATAAACTCCCAGTGTGGTTCCATACACTGTGTTTATATCAGAGGTACCTGATTAATCATTCCTGTCTCTCTAATCTTTTTATCTATAGCAGTGGGTGTTTCTGTCTTCTGGGAATAAGAGAGATAAGAACCCTTGTATTTGGGGATACACAGAAAATCGACTGCTGAGGTCAGCAATTACACTGTCCGCACACAGGAAAGAGCCTGCAAGAAGATAAAAGACTGAAAAGATATTGTGCCATTGCTTATATTTTTATTGTCGGCTACTGAAAATATGATTGCTGAGGGTTAAAATTAGGATCATAAAAAAGGTAGAAATAAAGCCGTCAGAATCCCTTAAAGGGTATGTGCCCACAGGACGTTTTTGCTGCGTTTTTCCTGCGGTTTCTGCATGCAGAAAACCATTGTTTTATGGTAATTTATGCTAATTTGTTCCTGCGGTTTTGATTGCACACACATTGGTTTTGCAAGAGTCAAGAACTGTCAAATACCTGCGTTTTTGGTGCAGATGGGAAAGAATTGACATGTTAATTATTTTCCTGCATTTTTGCTAGTCAATGGAAACAACGCAGGAAAAACGCAGCTATCAAAAACGCAGTAAAAACGCACATAAAACACGCAAAAAAAGCGCAAAAAAACACAGACAAGATCATAGCTAATCTCCTGTCAAGGACTCTAGGATCCTCAGGTTTTGCTGCGTTCAGAACTGCTTAAAAAATGTCCAATGGTTTCCTGCATGCAGAAAACACGCAGAAAACGCAGCAAAATGTCCTGTGGGCACATTCCCTTAAAAGGATTGTGCCACAAACAATTGTACACTTTAATAGATCTTAGAATAAAAATAAGTTCTACAATTGGATATGTAAAAAAAAAAATGTTTCTGTCTTGAGATATTCTGATAAATGTGCCCGTGTAATGTATGTGTCCGACCATGCAGAAACAGGTCAGATGTACTGCAGCTCCTGGGCAGGGGAGGAAGTAAGAGAGTATGCAGACATTACAGCCACGATCACAGAATATAAGAGTATACAGACATTACAGCAAGAGATCACAGAATATAAGGGTGCGTGCACACGATCAGTGTATGCAGCGTTTTGGATGCAGCGTCTTGCCGCTGCGTCCAAAACGCTGCGTAGTACAGTACTAGCATACTGGATGGGATTTTAAGAAATGCCATCCTCACCATGTGTAACCTGCCCGCAGCGTCTTTGGAGCTGCAGTGCGGGTTGCCGGGAGTCCGCTCCTCCGCAGCATGAAATTAACATGAGTCGGAAGCGGCTCCCATCCGGTGACTGCAGGGAGAAGCCTTTGATACCTGTTTAGGTCATATTTTATCTCTTCATCCTCTCTACTTTAGATTTCTGAGATAATGACCTTTGAGTTTTCATTAGTTGTAAGTCATAATCATCAACATTAACATAATTAAACACTTGAAATAGATCACTTTGTAATAACTCTATATAATATATGTATTTGATTTTTTGTATTGAATTACTGAAATAAATTAACCTTTTGGTGATATTCTAATTCATTGAGTTGCACCTGTACATGCAAGTAAGTGGGTATCTAAGTTCTAGAAAATATCTTAGAGTAAGTAGATATCTATATTCTAATAAATATATTGAAGTATAATATCAAGGTAAATATCAGAGTATATTCATCAGTATAAATATCAATCCCAGTTAATTAGACATACATGTTGAATAAAGGAAAATATGCTCACCCACTAAGCACCCATCGCACATTTTGACAATGCTTTGTCAGGGGTCAAATATTCAGGGTCTATCGTGTCTATATTGTACTGTTTTTACATGAATTTTTCAGTTAATATAATTTAACCAGACTTAGGCTCGATGCTATTGCATCGGGACGGTGGTGGCATGATGGGTGCGGGCTCTGTGGCACTGGGGGTGGCAGATGTCCCCCGTATGCGGTATCTCCCCCCTGTGCTCTCTCCCAATGTATGTAAATAAATGTATTTTTAGTTAAAACCTGCATCTGTTTTTTTAATAATAAAGTGTTTAATTTCCTGGTAAAAAATGTGTAGGGTTTTGCTGTATTTTCTCTTGCCAGTGCAGGTAAACCAAGCAGCTACTGGCTGCCAACCCCGCTTCCTGGTGTTACCTTCACTGACAATGAAAAATGTAGGGGAGATCTTTTTATTTATTATTTAAATAAATAACTACAAAAAATTGGTGTGGGGTCCGCCATATTTTCTATTGCCAGCCAAGGTAACTCAGGCAGCTGGTGGCTGTAATTCTCGGCATCATGAGGCTCAAACGTTCTGGGCTCCGCATGATGAAAATTGCAACTAGCAGCCACCCCAGAATTGGCGCCTCAATGAGAGATGCCAAAACTGGTAGTTAGTGGCACTGCTTAATAAAGGCATTGATGTGAGCTTTTGACGTGAAGCCCTATTGCTGATGTCAGCTGCCAGTATAATAGCCAACCATTAGCAATATTTTCAGTAAAAATAACAAAAACATGCACAGAAATACTTTATTACATACAAAATAGGCAGAGGCACCTCGTTGCACAACTTTATTAGCTCTCACCAAGTTTAGGTGAGGCAGTATGATGATGCGTCACCCTGCCACCAATTTTGTAGACCTGAGTGTCCAAAGATGGCGGCTGCATGTGTATGTGTGTCTATATGTGTGTGCATGCGTGTGTATGTATGTGTGTGTACGTGCAGTGGCGTAGCGGGGGGGGAGGGGCAGTCCGCCCTAGACGGCACGTGTGTGGGGGCGGCAATGTGGCAGCTACGGCCATAGGATCCGCGGCTGGCGCCCATGCTATTTAATAAAGCAGTGCGGCATGCTGGCTGCTGTCTGCTTTCAAATCTCCCGCCCCCTGCAGCTCTGCTCTGCACGGAGAGGGCGGTGATGTCATCAGTGAGCGTCCCGCCGTGCAGAGCGCAGGACACATGCTGGGAGAGACTGGAGGAGGTGAGGGGAGCTGCGAGGAGAGCGGGGAGCCGGGAGGGAAGAGCTTGAAGGTGAGAGGAGAGCAGAGGAGCTGAGCTGAGAGCAGAGGAGGGAGGGGGTGCTGACTGGCCAGTGGTCTGAATGAATGGAAGTAGTGAGAGCCTGGCCAGCAAAGAAGACCAGAGGTGGCTACCCGTGCTGGAGGAGAATACCTAGGAGGAGCAGCTTCGGGTCACAAGGTGACTGATCTCCTGCTTTGCAGTGAGTGGGAGAGGGGCTGGGAGTGGGACCTAGCTGCTGTGAGCAGGTGAAGCTGCCCATGTAAACAAGCCCTCCTCCTGCAGCACAGAGGATTGTGATACCTGAGTGAGGAATCTGTAGAATGTGTGTGTGAGTTGTGTGTGTGTGAGCCGTGCCTCTGTGTGTGTGCGAGCCGTGCCTCTGTGTGTGTGCGAGCCGTGTCTCTGTGTGTGTGTGAGCCGTGTACTAGGTGTACACCTGTATATTGCCATCCTCTGGTCTCTGTACTATGTGTTGACCTGTATATTACTATCTTCCTCCGTGCGCAATGTTTCCTATGTGTATATTACTGTTTATTCTCATTAATTTACAGTTAGATCGTTTTGTATTCAGTGTTTGATTTATTCCATTCTTCTATCTTTGGTGCTATATACTGTATATCCCAGTGTGTTCTATTGGGGAATTGTTAACATCGTTGTCCCAGATAACAATATGATGACTATAATAGGGACACCGTGGTGATCGGTGATAGGACCTGTGGTGATGTCGCTGCCCGCACTTTACGGCATGACATCATAACTAAGCGCCAGCGGCCATTCCGGATCCTGAAGGCCGCAATCGCGCATCCTACAGCAGCTGATCACTATTGAATTTGACCCTGATTAACAGATACACTTAAAAGTGGCTCCTAACCCACTAGCGGTACCCCCCTGACCCCCGGATTATCAACGACCAAGGGGCTGCACATTTTTTGACCACCCCGGGCGCCACAAACAGTTGCTACGCCACTGTATACGTGTGTGCATGTGTATGTGTGTGTGTCTGTATGTGTATACATTTGTATTAGCATGTGTGTTGTGAGGCATGGCCGGCATGGTGCCCCATGACCAGGGTGCATCACATGGGTTTTGTGAGGTATGGCCTGGTATAGTAGCTCATGGCTGGCATACAGCAGAAGATCCTGTTCACATGAGCCTGTTTTTACTCTGTTTGATTGCTGTGTTAGACCTGACCGGTGAACAATGGGTTAATGGCACCCAGGTCTGAGAATGTGTTAATTGCTTACCTGACCAGTGCACAAAGGGTTAACTGCAGGTCTGTGGCTGAGAGTGAATGCTGATTGAAAACACTACATTCCAGGTGTGGGTGTGGCAGCCAGGATAAGAAGCTGCCTGGTGCTCAGTCAGGGAGAAACATCCAGTCAGTGAGGATGTGAACGTCAGAGAATTCCTGTCCCCGTTGGGACGTAGGGGAAGCCTGCCATCTCCATGTGGGAGGCACCTGTCCTTCTGACGGATGTGTGTGAGCCTGCCTGTGGACAGACGCAGGGGTTAAGAGGGTCCCTAGACAGGGCCGGTGTCAGCACCTGGCGCACCCGGGCAAATGCCGGGGCCGGGCGCTGGGGGAGGCTGACGCCACAAGGTAAGTATATATAAAATTAATATTACATTTTTGGGTTCCTATTATATTTAATTGTTTTTAGTTTTCTTTTTTGAACTTTGTTTTATATGTCTGTCTGTTATATGTCAACTGTTTTTTTCTGCTTTGTGAGTGGAGTTTAGCAATAGGATGAAAATTGGACACATTTTTATATACTGTCGTGTGACGCTACTCTAGCCTAAAAAAGTCTCTGCTAACTAATAAATGTCAGTAATTAAATGAAAATGCAGAAATAATAAATCGAAACGAGTTTAGCGGACAGGACAGTCCTTTTTAGTGTCCAAGCTTGTTACATAGTTCTAAAAATGTGTACATTTTTTTCATTTTAGAAATAAGATAAATATCAATAAATTAAAAAAAATGTGTTTCATAGATCTGTATATTCTATTTACTGTATTTCTTTCTATTCTGCACAAAATGTTATACAAAGTTAAAGTGTCTGGGCTGATGTTTCTTGTGCCACGTACGAGATTGACAATATCGGTTCTAGAGGAATTGATAAAGCTACACAATGATTTAACGCGAGAGTGACATCACTCAACTTGAAAGCCGCGTGGTGGGCAGGATTCCTAACAGATTGTCTGGCTGAAGAACAAGAATGGATTTTTCTTTATTCTGATCAGCAATCAATTCTCTGTGTGGACTTCAAGCCACGCATATCATCTATTATCACTGGACTTTCCTTTGATCAGTTACATAACAAATGTAATGTTGTAATGTTTGTCTCTTTTGTAGTATCTCAGTCCCTTTGGAGAGAAGTATTGAGAGTTACATGACTTGAAAGTAAAGTAAATTCATTTACAATTTTGCTCTGTTCCTTTTCTCCTTTGAGACAAAATCACTGAAGGAATAGAACAACCTTCTTGTTTAATCTATTTGCCTTTAAAGTTCAAGTACCTATAAATTAATTGCGTAGAATTTTAAATGAACCTAAGGCTGGTTTCACACTGCAGTTTTTTTCCTGATCAGGTTCGATCAGGTTTTGTGTGCCAAAACCAGGAGTGTCTCCAAACTCAGAACAGGTGTCAATCTTTCAATTATACTTTTTCTCTGTAAGTTCCTCTCCTGGTTTTGGCACACAAACCGGATGGAACCTGATCAGGGAAAAAACTGCAGTGTGAAATCAGCCTAATCTGTCATGCCCTCAGCTGCAGGGTCAGTCTCCTCTAAGCAGGAGATCGGAGCTTATCACGCGGTGCTGTTCTTCCCACCTGTCCTGCCCCTGCTGCAGGGCCGGTCTCTGCTGGACTGGGAAACCGGTGCCCATCACGCACTTCTCCTGAGTCTGCCCATCGTCTAGTCATGTAACCTTCAACTTACCCGGCCTGCAGTCCCATGCGGCTGTCTGCTTCCTTCTCCTCTCAGAGCCTGCATCCTCTAAGCAGGTCTTGTGGTAGCCCGCTTAGGTGGCACATGACGCACTCTGCTAGGATTTAAAGGGCCAGTACACTTGTTCCTTGTTTGGCATCTAAGCCTAATTACTGAGAGGTCCAGGAAATATAAGTCACCTTTCCCCTATGGGAGGTACCTGGGCAACATGTTTACACCTTTTGAATGTTGCAAATATCCAGGTCTCTCTCCTGCAGTGATTTGCACTAGAAGACTGTCACTTATTCTTTTTCTTGTCTCTTCACAGATTCCTCTACTGGCAGTGTCTGTCATCTCTGGTTTGCCCTGCATATTCCAGATCTCGCTTCGGGCTGTACCACCCTCTCATGGATAGCACAGCATTCTACGGATTCCATTACCGGCGGGATCAGCCTATCTAGGATTGCACAGACCTACCAGGATTCTTCTACAGACAGAGCCATTTTATCACAATCTTCTCAACTTCACTGTTAAAATCTGTACGAGTCACCCCTCTGGTCCTGGATTCATGGCATTTAGATCCCCTGGAGCTGTGCAAGGATAATCCCTGTATAGGGATTCCTGCACCAGTTGCTCCTCTGCGGGAGTTTGGCGTCTTGATCCAGAAGGAGCCTAACTAAATAAAATCAAGATTTTTCCAAAGTGACTCTCACGTCTCTTTCTGTTAAAAGAGTTTAGCTTCCACAAATCCATCTGTGGTCCAGTGAGTCTACTTTACAAACCACCACCCCTGGGGCATAAAACTATCATTACGTTATACTGGTGATTTGGTATGCAGGGTGCCGGTTATGAATATTTCTCACACACAGTCCTTTTGTGTATTAGTTCTTCATAGTTTTCAAAAATTTTAGGTGGGTTGCACATCATTATATAAATGAACCCCACAAAGACACAGCTCCTAGTTTCCCCTTCTCTGTCATATCTTGTTTCAATTTCCCAAAAATAACACCTACCCTGAAAACATGCCATAGCATGATTGTTTTAGATTTTTGAGGATACTTGAAATGTATGCCTGACTCTAAAAGTAAGTTCTAATTACAGTTAATATAAAAAAGTAATTTTAAAAAGTGTTCAGGCAGCAATACATAGAAAAAGATCAACTCAATTAGCAGTAGAATACAGCAAGACCAATAGACCCTTCACCAAAGGAAAGCAGACATCCCCAAAAAACCCAAAACAATAAGGTTTGACAGATTCCAGACTCTCACCCACATATCTGGTGATCCCGATAGTGTCACTCCACTCCTGAGCCCATTATATTAGAGCGTTGTAGCTGCTGGTGGAGCCAACCAATACACTTGGCTGCAGGGGAAGGTGGAAGAGAGCAGCTGAAAGGCCAAGGGACCTTACGGCAGGTAACACGCCTGTGACAGTAGTGACGCCAGTCTGACTACTAAGTCTGTTCGTGAGAGACTGGCACTTGAAAACTCATATTGTTTTGCTGCACACCTGCAGCAAGCCCCATGCATTGCCTATGGAGCTTGCGGTCAGGTGAGGCAAGTGCGGTGCTGCCGGTTGCGGCAGATGCAGCACATGCTGTAGCGAAAAAAAAACAAAGTTTTTTTCGTGGCTGCAAGTGCCGGAACCGCACTTGCCGCACCTGACAGCAAGCTCCAAAGACAATGCATGGGGCTTGCCGCAGGTGTGAAGAAAGTGCGACTGTTAGGCGGAAGATACGGCAAATCTGCCGTAATTTCATAAAAACGCCTATGTGAAAGAGGCCTTATTTTAACATTTACTTTGCATAAGGTCTGGTCTGTAGAGTACTGTAAAGTTAAAGAGCCAGTTTCCCATGTGCTTGGTTACCATATGACTGGAGTTTTCCTTCCTGGTACACAAAAAACAGTGGTGTCCAGTGATAACAGCGTTGTACCAATAGGTCTAATGCTCTCCTATCCAGTGAATTAAACTTCAGTTTTATATTTTAGGCATATAAAAGCAATGATTCAGTGAAGTGTTTTGAGATTTGGCACGCTTAGTTTTAGCTAAAAAAAAAATAATAAAACAACGCTTAGGCTACATTCACACATTGCGTATCTTTGTGCGCTTTTTATGCACGCCTTTCAATAATATGCAATGTGCCTTGTGTCTGCCAGCAAAGTGAATGGAAAATTCACTTTGCTGTGCAGACACTGTAAAAATACACAGCGCTTTTATGGGAGAAAACACAGCTGCGTAAAGAATTGATATGTCAATCCTTTACGCAGCAGCTCCTGCGTTTTCTCCTACAGGGGGCGACGGTGCTGGAACTGATGTCACAGAGGGGAGGAAGAATCCTGCGTCTGTACCATGTGTGACCGCCCGCATTTGAATTCGCAGTATATTAATATACACTATGAAATCAAAATTAAACAAAGCCAGAAATATTAAAAATAATAAAGATTTCATACTTTCCTCTCCGCCGGTTTGTTCGCGGCCATCCGGAGCTGTGCGCAGGACATGTACTGATGGAAAAAGACCTGCCCTGATGTCAGAGGGGGCGTTCCCGATGCTGATTGGCTGCTCGCTGTGACATCACTCCTCCCCCGGCCCGTAAAAAAGTGTGCTGTCTGAACTGCACTGCTTCTTTTTTTGTGCTTTTTTGCACGGGTAAAAAACACTGGTAAAAGCGCCCACGCAAAAAAGCGCTATGTTTGAGCGTAGCCTTACTATCAGACTTTTACATACCCATTTTAGTGCCTAAAATAATGTTTTACAATCACCAGTGAATCAAACAACACGGCACAGCTACATATTGATTCACTGATGTCAATAGTTGGAATACATTGGAGGAAATAGAAATAATGATATATAATGTCTGACTTTGTTTTGCTCGGTTAGAATAATAAACAATTTTATAGACTGTTGTCTTATGTATGAAAAATGTTATGAATCAATATATTTAAAAAGTGTAATGCCATTTACATTTTTATTTAATAATAATGTAAAGTAAGTGATTTTACTTATACAGTCATATGAAGAAGTTTGGGCACCCCTCTTAAACTTACAAATTTTTTTTTGTTTAAAATTGGGTTTTTGCAACAGCTATTTCAGTGTGATATATGTAATAACTGATGGGCACAGTAATATTTCAGGATTGAAATGAGGTTTATTGCATTAACCAAAAATGTGAAATATGCATTATTTCAAAATTTGACAGGTGCAAAAGTATGGGCACCCTTCTGATTTTCATGATTTGAATACTTCTAACTACTTTTTACTGACTTACTGAAGCACTAAATTGGGTTGGTAACCTCATTGAGCTTTGTACTTCATAGCCCGGTGTATCCAATCATGAGAAAAGCTATTTCAGGTGTCCACTTGCAAGTTGTTCTCCTGTTTGCATCTTCCCTGAGGACTGGCATCATGGGCTCCTCAAAACAGCTCTCAAATGATCTTAAAAAAAAGATTGTTCAACATAGTTGTTCAGGGGAAGGATACAAAAAGTTGTCTCAGAGATTTAACCTGTCAGTTTCTACTGTGAGGAACATAGTAAGGAAATGGAAGACCACAGGGACAGTTCTTGTAAAGGCCAGAAGTGGCAGGCCAACAAAAATATCAGAAAGGCAGAGAAGAAGAATGGTGAGAACAGTCAAGAACAATCCACAGACCACCTCCAAAGACCTGCAGCATCATCTTGCTGCAGATGGTGTCACTGTGCATCGGTCAACAATACAGCGCACACTGCACAAGGAGAAGCTGTATGGGAGAGTGATGCGAAAGAAGCCGTTTCTGCATGCACGCCACAAACAGAGTCGCCTGAGGTATGCAAAAGCACATTTGGACAAGCCAGTTTCATTTTGGAAGAAGGAAACAAAGATTGAGTTGTTTGGTCATACAACAAGGTGTTATGCATGGCGCCACAAACACACAGCATTCCAAGAAAAACACTTGCTACTCACTGTCAAATTTGGGGGAGGGTCCATCATGCTTTGGGGCTGTGTGGCCAATGACGGCACCGGGAATCTTGTTAAAGTTGAGGATCGCATGGATGCAACTCAGTATCAGCAGATTCTTGAGAATAATGTTCAAGAATCAGTGTCAAAGTTGAAGTTACGTCGGGGATGGATCTTTCAGCAAGACAATGATCCAAAACACCGCTCCAAATCTACTCAGGCATTCATGCAGAGGAACAATTACAATGTTCTGGAATGGCCATCCCAGACATCTGTGGGATGTTTTGAAGTGGGCTGTCCATGCTCGGCGACCATCAAACTTAACTGAACTGGAATTATTTTGTAAAGAGGAATGGTCAAAAATACCTTCATCCAGGATCCAGGAACTCATTAAGAGCTACAGGAAGCGACTAGAGGCTGTTATTTTTGCAAAAGGTGGATCTACTAAATATTAATGTCACTTTTGTGTTGAGGTGCCCATACTTTTGCACCTGTCAAATTTTGAAATAATGCATATTTCACATTTTTAGTTAGTGCAATAAACCTCATTTCAATCCTGAAATATTACTGTGTTCCTCAGTTATTACATATATCACACTGAAATAGCTGTTGCAAAAACCCAATTTTAAACAAATAAAGAGTAAGATTAAGAGGGGTGCCCAAACTTTTTCATATGACTGTACCTCCGAAATTCTGGTTGAAAAGCATTCATAAACCTTCCATAAGGTGTCCCCACTAGACTGTATGGTAGCAGACATATGTTCATTCTCAGTCAGATCTGTCTTCAGTGAAGACGGAAAATGTAACCATATATGGGTAAAGGGGTGTGGCCTACACTGCTGACTGCAGCTGGTGAGGAAACAATGCATCAGATTACAACACAATTGCTAAGTAATGTCAGAAGGTCAGGATTACTGCAAACTCATCAGAAGCTTGTGCCAAGGAAAAATCTGTCATCTGGCTCCACACAGCTCAGATTAACCCCTTGTTTGCTGGCTCCCCACACAGCACGCTATCAGCCTTCTCTCAGAAGCTGTTAAAATACACACGCAGTGCTGGCAGGTGCTAGTCACCCCCACACAGCCATAAAATACATTTTTTATAGAGCACAGAAGAATGGATCATATGGCACAGAAAAGCATTATCTTATCTGCTATGTGACCCATCATTAACAACCAATACAGTATTGTTTTATTTTTATTTTTTCAATGATATTACATTTTCAATTTAATAGAGCTTTGCTTATTTTTTCACATGAGGATAAGAACTAGCCATGAGGTATTAGTTTTGTTTTGCAGCCTCTTGTATTTAGTGCAAGGATAAGGGTATTGTCCTTCCTTCACTGAGATGAACATTTATTTTGCTTCCAGTTGCTGGGTGTTTCCATTCTGGGACCCAGGTATTTTTTTATACAGGCTTGTTCATAGGTTTTAGTTGCTAACTAGCATAATAAACACTAGAGGACAAAAAATTCTGAAAAAAAAAACTCAACAAAAAGATAGCCATGAAAAAGATCAACTCAATTAGCAATAGAATACAG
The DNA here is from genome assembly GCA_033576535.1 of Allobates femoralis. NCBI lineage: Eukaryota > Metazoa > Chordata > Amphibia > Anura > Aromobatidae > Allobates > Allobates femoralis. The sequence continues at coordinate 795,871,296 of JARQOC010000003.1, read as the reverse complement.
CAAGACCTATAGACCCTTCACCAAAGGAAAGCAGACATCCCCAAAAGACCCAAAACAATAGGTTTGACAAATGTCAGACTCTCACCCACATATCTGGTAATCCCGCTAGTGTCACACTCCACTCCTGAGCCCATTATATTAGAGCGTTGTAGTTGCTGTTGGAGCCCAACCAATAAATATTGATTTTTTGTTCAAGAATACCGTAAATGTAAATTTTTGTTCATGGAAAAGTAAGACATTCCCTGAACATAAGCCCTAAGATCTTTTGGAGGAAAAATGTATATATGCCCCTGTCTTATTTTCGGGGAAAGATGAAATTACAATTAAAACAAATGTATTGAAAATCTTTTGTATGCATCTCAGGAGACAGGCCATGTCCTCTTCACACTGCCCTGTGTGCGGCTGTAAGACAACTGGCTGCAGCAGAAGCCTTCCTGAAGTGGAATATTGGTAGTAGAACAAGATATTGTAGAGCTCTGAGTAATCAGAAAGCTGAAAGAGACGATAATAGGGATAAGACCCGATCTGCACTAAGGAAAGAATCTTTTTACCTAGAGCTCACCTCTGATCTGTACTGAGAAGGAAAAATACAGTGAAGTCTTGCTATTGCTATTCACTAATATGTATGGCAAACAAGCATAGATGCTGTACAGTTTGTGGAAACACAGTCTGATTGCAACAGCCAATCACAGAGGCTCTCACAGAGAGTGAGCGTCTGTGATTGGTCATTGCCGGTCAGTGCAGTGAATATGCATGAAGATTAATGAGCGGCCCTGGAAGCAAGCAGCGGGAGACTGGTAAGCTGTTCTAGCTATTCCTACCATCTATCTATTCTATCTATCTGTCTTTTCTATTCTAACTTTTTCCAGCATGGGAAAGACTATGCTAAAAATGCTGTCAGTGTGCTCTCAGAGTGCTGTGTGAAAAATGTAAATGGCGTTACGCTTTAATTATATTTATTCATAACATTTTTCATACATAAGACAACAGTCTATAAAATTATTTATTATTCTAACCGAGCAAAACAAAATCTGACATTATTTATCATTATCTCTATTTCCTCCAATGTATTCCAAATATCGACATCAGTGGATCAATATGTAGCTGTGCCGTGTTGTTCGATTCACTGGTAATTGGAAAACATTATGTTAAGCACTAAAATGGGTATGTAAAAGTATGATACTAAGCGTTGTTTTGTTTATTTTTTTTAGCTAAAATTAAGAGTGCCAAATCTCAAAACACCTCACTGAATCATTGGTTTTTTATGCTTAAAATATAAAATGGACAAAAAATTCAGAAAAACTCACCAAAAAAGATAGCCATGAAAAACATCCATTGCACTTAGCAGTAGGCTGTAAGCTCCACTGAGAGGTAACTGAGGTGTCTTAATACCGGTGCACAATCTCCTGCAACCAGCCAAAGCATTGGTTGTGTCACCTGTGACCAGCCATGTTATGGGGGAGGTGATTGGTGGTATTTATAGACACAAGGTTACCGTAGGGCAGAGGTTCCCAACTCCAGTCCTCAAGGCACACCAACAGTGCAGGTTTTCAGGATTTCCTTAGTATTGCACAGGTGATAATTGAATCACCTGCACTGGGGATGATTCCAATTTCTAAGGAAATCCTGAAAACCTGCACTGTTGGTGTGCCTTGAGGACTGGAGTTGGGAATATCTGCCGTAGGGCGTCAGTCACACATGCACGTGTAACACATAGTGTCAGTATGCAGCCTATTGGTCACACCCTTACTATTAGATTAGGCAGGCTGCCCCGCACCATGTACATGCATCACACAAATGAAAGACGCCCCCCAGAGGGCACACTGCAAAAGATAAAAAAAAATTGCAAAAAACACGAAAGATGAAGATGTGAGGTGTTAGTGGAAATTTTGGCAAAAACACGTAAGCTCGTAACCCACCATCAAGGGCCCTCACACTTATGAATCCTAACCATATGTCTGTTTTAGCAGAATGGAGTGGAGCTAACAGCCTCCTGCTAAGTGCAATGGATGTTATTCATGGCTATCTTTTTAGTTGCTAACTACCCACCTGTTCTGCATGGTGATGATTCTTGCCAGCTCAGAGAGGTCACAGACAGCGCTTGCTCACTATTCTGCAGTTTCCAGTAACTTCACATCGACAGATTAGCTTCTTCTCTCATGGGCGTACCCAGCGTGGGGCAGGGGGGGCAGCTGCCCCCCCCAAGAGGCTGCCCCCCCTCATGAGGAAGGGGTGAGCGCGGCACTGTGTGCGCGCCGCGCGCACCTACTGTAGTGTTGGTATGTCAGTCACACTCAGTGGCTGAGGCTGCTGAGCTGAGGCGGCGACCGCACCTCCGCTCAGCCTCCACCTGTCACCGTCACCTCACTGTAGAGGCGCCGCGCGGCTGGCTAGTTTACTTCCGTCCTCAGTCAGCGCCGCTCAGCTCAGCCTCAGTCAGTGTCTCAGAGACATGACAGCCGCAGTGTGTGACATGGGGCGGCAGGCCAGCAGCTGCAGCAGCCAGCAGGCAGGGGCGCAGGATGGATCATCATCTCGCCCTCAGGCTCAGCCTCAGGTGGTGTGTGCCGACTGCAGATGATGATCAGCTCGGCAGGCAGGCCTGCAGGGGGACTCACCAGAAGTGATGTCATGAGTGACATCACCACTGAGTGCTGAGGCTGAGTCCCTGCGGCTGCGGTGCAAGCTGGAGTGGGGACCGTCTGGGGACACTGCTGGTGAGGAGGGAGGCTGGAGCCAGGAGCACGAGAAGAGCTACAAAAGTGAAGAGTGAAGTCAGAGACAAGACATCACGAGAGGCAACAGTAACTGACTTTTAAAAATAGATGTATGTAAAAAAAGTGATCTGGGGGTGGGGGGTTGGGGTGATGGGAGCCCAGAGGGTTGTATATGGGAGCCTTATGTGGGGGCTGCGCGCTGTATATGAGATGACATATACTCCCATCTCATATACAGCCCTGCCGCCATAGGCTCCCATATCATGTACAGCATCCCTATCTGGCTCCTATATCATTCATATATATGACACCTAAAGGGCTCCCATTATTGGAGCCCTAAGGGGGATTGTATATGACATGGGGGCCCTATGGAGCTATATGTGATATAGGAGCCCTATGGGGCATTAGGGGTCTGTATATGATATGGGACTCCCATATCATATACAGCCCCCCATAGTGCTCCCATATCATATGCAGCCTATGATATAGGAGCCCTATGGGGGACTGTTGTATATGATATGAGGACTGTATGGTGTATTTGGGGCTGTATATGAGATGGGACTCCAATATCATCATATACAGCCCCCCCATAAGGCTTCCATATCATATACAGCCCACCACATAGGGCTACTGTATCATATACAACCCCCCATAGGGCTCTCATGATGGGAGCCCTATGGAGGGGCTGTATATGATACAGGAGCCCTATGAGGGGGCTGAATATGATTTGGGTGCCCTATGGCGGGGTTGTCTGTGTGGATTGTGTCTGCCTGTGTGTGGCTTGTATCTGCCTGTGTGTGGCTTGTATCTGCCTGTGTGTGGCTTGTATCTGCCTGTGTGTGGCTTGTTCTGCTGTGTGGCTTGTGCTTGTGTGTGGCTTGTCTCTGTGGTGTGGCTTGTCTCTGTGTGTGGCTTGTCTCTGTGTGTGTGGCTTGTCTCTGTGTGTGTGGCTTGTCTCTGTGTGTGTGGCTTGTCTCTGTGTGTGTGGCTTGTCTCTGTGTGTGTGGCTTGTCTCTGTGTGTGGCTTGTCTCTGTGTGTGGCTTGTCTCTGTGTGTGCTTGTCTCTGTGTGGCTTGTCTCTGTGTGTGGCTTGTCTCTGTGTGTGGCTTGTCTCTGTGTGTGGCTTGTCTCTGTGTGTTGGCTTGTCTCTGTGTGTATGGCTTGTCTCTGTGTGTTTGGCTTGTCTCTGTGTGTATGGCTTGTCTCTGTGTGTGGCTTGTCTCTGTGTGTGTGGCTTGTCTCTGTGTGTTGGCTTGTCTCTGTGTGATGGCTTGTCTCTGTGTGTGGCTTGTCTCTGTGTGTTGGCTTGTCTCTGTGTGTGTGGCTTGTCTCTGTGTGTGTGGCTTGTCTCTGTGTGTGTGTGGCTTTTGTCTGTGTGTGTGTGGCTTTTGTCTGTGTGTGTGTGTGTATATTTTGTCTGTGTATGTGTGTGTGTGGCTTGTGTCCCTATGTCAAAAATATGTATGATGTGTATGTAATGAGCATGTGTTGTCCTGTATAGGTTCCCTTTAAAGGCTGTCAGCGTTCCTTCTGTTGTTTCCACCTCTTTTTGAAATTCCCGCCTCCTGTGGTACTCTAACATGCCGGCCGGAATGTCATATCTGGTCCAGTGCATTGTGGGGGCTTATGACGTGTACAGGCAGCTTCAACATGTGCACTGCGCATGTGCCAGAGCCGTGCCGAACACGTGATCTGCCTCCACAATGCATCGGGCCGGATATGACGTTACGGCCGGCATGTCAGAGTACCACAGGAGGCGGGAACGACCATAGCTTGCCCCCCCCTAGTTTTGATCCTGGGTACGCCCATGTCTTCTCTACCGCTATGATGAGTGGTCATTTCTGCCGATGTCATGCAAAGTGACAACTGGCTCCCTGCTGCTTATCTATAGGGAGCTTACAGTCAATCAGCCTGATGTATGCAGTGGCACCCCACTGACAGAATAGCCCAAAAGAGAAAGACCCTCTTGTCAATGTGAGGTGAAAGAAAGCAGGAGAGTCATCCCTGAGTCGGCAGAGATAGTCACCTGGCAGAAAAGGCAGGTAGTTAGCAATCGGTTAGCTGGCACTTAGCCCCATATGAAAAATAACAAAAAGTCACATATATCACATTTAAACTTACTAAAGTACTTAAATTATGGCAGGTGCCACCATGAGGGGCCCCCTGGTCCCAACCAGCCCATCACTTTAGTCTAAAATAAAACTACTATTCTTGATATTAACAAATTAGTCACAATTGTGCACAAATTCAATGCAGTAACAGGACTAACTAGGCATATTCTTAACATGCAGCCTTTCTATTCGCTTATCAATTAAATTCTTGTTGCAATGCAATGATGACACAGTCCTTGGATAGTTTCAACTACTCCAACTAGTGCTAATATCTTCTATCTTGGATGAAGCTGGCGAGCACAGTAACTCTTCCTTAAGACAAAGATATTAGCTATAGCCAAGATTTCATTGATGCAATTCTTTAACTATATGGCACCCAGGATATTTAGCAAATTTTACACTCAAGACATAGACCATGCTAGGAGTCTTTTGTTTTTTAGTCTTAGCTGAACAGACAGTACAGGAAAATGTCTTTAACCCCTTCAGGACCAAGCCTATTTTGACCCTAAAGACCTTGGCATTTTTTGCAATTCTGACCAGTGTCCCTTTATGAGGTTATATCTCTGGAACGCTTCAACCGATCCTAGCGATTCTGAGAATGTTTTTTCGTGACATATTGGGCTTTATGCTAGTATTAAATTTAGGTCGATAATTTTTGCGTTTGTGAAAAAATAAAAAATATGGCAAAAATTTAGAAAATTTCACAATTTTCACATTTTGAATTTTTTTTTCAATTTTCTATTTTGTCCTTTGCTCACTTGAGATAAGAATTTAGTGGATAGGACTTGTGATCTGTGGGGAGCCGTGTAGGGGCTCACAAGCTTACGTGTTTTGGACCAAAAGACAAACCAATACCCCACAATTTGTTATAGTTTAAAACTAACTAAATTTCCACAATTTCAGTTTTTTGTCATTGTGGTTTTTTTCTTGCACTCTTTTGTTGCTGTGTGTAGCTGGGCCGTATGGGTGCGTTTGTTCCGGCGCAGGTAGCGGTGTTGAATGCCACAACAGCCCGCCTACTGAAATGGGGGCTTATGTAAGAGGCTGGGCATACACTGTGCAGGCCTGTGTGAACTGCGCCCTATATGGAGCCCATTGTGTGTGCAGGACAACCAGTGGTCGCTCCCTCTGTGTGAAAGGAGGTTGCTAGTGATTGGGGCTGGTGTCTTGCATTCATAATGCCTTCAGTTATAACCTGGGCAAAGCTGCAGACAGCACTGAGTGTAATGGTCGTCTGACCAGAATCTGCTGTGGTAAGAGAATTTATTTTCTATTTTGTCCTTTGCTCACCTGAGATAAGAATTTAGTGGATAGGACTTGTGATCCGTGGGGAGCCGTGTAGGGGCTCACAAGCTTACGTGTTTTGGACCAAAAGACAAACCAATACCCCACAATTTGTTATAGTTTAAAACTAACTAAATTTCCACAATTTCAGTTTTCTGTCATTGTGGTTTTTTCTTGCACTCTTTTGTTGCTGTGTGTAGCTGGGCTGTATGGGTGCGTTTGTTCCGGCGCAGGTAGCGGTGTTGAATGCCACAACAGCCCGACTACTGAAATGGGGGCTTATGTAAGAGGCTGGCATACACTGTGCAGGCCTGTGTGAACTGCGCCCTATATGGAGCCCATTGTGTGTGCAGGACAACCAGTGGTCGCTCCCTCTGTGTGAAAGGAGGTTGCTAGTGATTGGGGCTGGTGTCTTGCATTCATAATGCCTTCAGTTATAACCTGGGCAAAGCTGCAGACAGCGCTGAGTGTAATGGTCGTCTTACCAGAATCTGCTGTGGTAAGAGAATTTTTTTTTTTTCTGATAAACCAGAGAGTTATGTGGCACAAAAAAAGTTATTAAATAATATTTCCCACATGTCTACTTCACATCAGCACAATTTTGGAAAAAAATTTTGGTAGGACGTTATAAGGGTTCAAAGTTCATGAGCAATTTTTCATTTTTCAATCAAAATTTACAAAACCATTTGAAGTCCTTTTGAGGGGTGTACATGACAGAAAACACCCAAAAGTGACACCATTCCAAAAACTGCACCCCTCAAGCTACTCAAAACTACATTCAAGAAGATTATTAAACCTTCAGGTGCTTCACAGGAACTAAAGCAAAGTGGAAACAAAAATGGAAATTTTAATTTTTTAATCAAAAATGTTCTTTTAGCCTCAATTCTTTCATATTAACATGGGCAACAGGATAAAATGGATCTTAAAATGTGTTGTGCAATTTCCCTCGAGTATATCGATACCTCATATGTGGTCATAAACCACTGTTTGGGCGCATGGCAGGGCTCAGAAGGGAAGGAGCGCAATTTGAATTTTGGAGCTAATTTTACATTCAAAAAGTGAAATGGCGCTCCTTCCCTTCTGAGCTCTGCCGTGTGCCCAAACAGTGGTTTATAACCACATATGAGGTATCGGTGTACTCAGGAGAAATTGGCCAACAAATTTTAGGATGAATTTTATCCTGTTGCCATGTAAATCGAACAAATTTAGGCTAAAAGAAAATTTTTGTGAAAAAAAAAAGTACTTTTTCATTTTCACAGTTCAATTTGTAAAGCACCTGGGGGTTCAAAATGCTCACTACCCATCTAGATACGTTCCCTGGGGGTCTAGTTTCCAAAATGGGGTCACTTGTGGGGTAGCTCCAATGTTTAGGCACACAGGGGCTCACCAAATGCAACATGATGTCCGCTAACAATTTGAGCTGATTTCCATTCAAATTGTTAGCGGACACCATGTCGCGTTTGGAGAGCCCCTGTGTGCCTAAACATTGGAGCTACCCCACAAGTGACCCCATTTTGGAAACTAGACCCCCCAGGGAACTTATCTAGATGGGTAGTGAGCATATTGAACCCTCAGGTGCTTAACAAATTGATCTGTAAAAATGAAAAAGTACATTTTTCCGCAAAATTTTTTTTTTTCATTAATTTGTGAAGCACCTGGGGGTTCAATATGCTCACTACCCATCTAGATAAGTTCCCTGGGGGGTCTAGTTTCCAAAATGGGGTCACTTGTGGGGGAGCTCCAATGTTTAGGCACACAGGGGCTTTCCAAACGCGACATGGTGTCCGCTAACAATTTGAATGGAAATCAGTTCAAATTGTTAGCTGACACCATGTTGCATTTGGTGAGCCCCTGTGTGCCTAAACATTGGAGCTCCCCCACAAGTGACCCCATTTTGGAAACTAGACCCCCCAGGGAACTTATCTAGATGGGTAGTGAGCATATTGAACCCTCAGGTGCTTAACAAATTAATGGAAAAAAAAAATTGCGGAAAAAAAATACTTTTTCATTTTTACGGATCAATTTGTGAAGCACCTGGGGGTTCAAAGTGCTCACTATGAATTTAGATATGTTCCCTGGGGGGGGTTTAGTTTCTAAAATGGGGTCACTTGTGGGGGAGCTCCAATGTTTAGGTACACAGGGGCATTCCAAACACGACATGGTGTCAGCTAACAATTTGAATGGAAATCAGCTCAAATTGTTAGCTGACACCATGTTGCATTTGGTGAGCCCCTGTGTGCCTAAACATTGGAGCTCCCCCACAAGTGACCCCATTTTAGAAACTAGACCCCCTAGGGAACTTATCTAGATGCTTAGTGAGCACTTTGAACCCCCAAGTGCTTCACAAATTGATCCGTAAAAATGAAAAAGTACTTTTTTTCCCACAAAAATTTTTTTTCATTTTTGCGGATCAATTTGGGAAGCACCTGGGGGTTCAAAGTGCTCACTATGCATCTAGATACGTTCCTTGGGGGGGTCTAGTTTCCAAAATGGGGTCACTTGTGGGGGAGCTCTAATGTTTAGGCACACAGGGGCTCTCCATATGCGACATGGTGTCCGCTAACAATTGGAATTCGAAATGCATCCCACAGCCGCCCCAGAAAATGGCGCATTCATTGAAGCGCCATTTTCTGGCGCTGTACCCAGACTCTTGCAGTTGCCCTGGTGCCGGTGGCAAACTGGGTAATAAAGAGGTTAATGCCAGCTTTTTATTGGCAGCTGGCACTAAGCCCGAGATTCCTAATATAGGGCCAATGTTAGACCCGCCATTAGGAATCTCTGGTAAATAGTCAGAAAATACACACAGAGAAAAATCTTTTTATTTGAAAAAAATAACACAAACAAAATTTGGATTCCATCTTTATTATAAAGATCCGACGTAGTTCACAACGAAGGTCCCACGACGCTCGATCGCCTCCGACATAGTCCACAATGAAGGTCCCACAACGCTCGATCGCCTCTGCTCAATCCACAGAGACTGCAGTAAGGGATCAAGTGTCCTCTTCCTACAGCCTCTAGGGTCAGAGTTATGGTGCATTGTATGACAATGATCTGTCATACAATCCACCATGACTATGATCCTAGAGACTACAACAAGAGGACACTTGATCCCTTGTTGCACCCATCCATCCACCTATGCGCCCATCATCCACGCACGCACACAGACATCCATGCACGCTGACATCCATGCACGCTGACATCCATGCACGCTGACATCCACGCATGCACACATCCACACACATTGACATCCACATCCACGCATGCCGACATCCACATCCACACATGCTGACATCCAAACACGCACTCATCCACGCACGCACACTGACATCCACGCACGCTGACATCCACATCCACGCACGCTGACATCCACGCATGCTGACATCCAGGCATGCTGACATCCAGGCATGCTGACATCCACGCATGCACACATCCACGGACGCACGCACTCAGCCACGCACGCTGGAATTCACGCACATCCACATACGCACATCTACGCACACACATATCCACGGACGCACGCACACATCCACGCACGCTGACATTCACACACGCTGACATACACACATCCACGGACGCACACACACATCCATGCATGCTGACATCCATGCACGCTGACATCCACGTATCTGACATCCACGGACGCACGCATCTATGCACGCTGGAATTCACGCACATCTACGCACACATCCATGGATGCACGCACACAACCACGGACGCTGACATCCATGCACGCTGACATCCATGCATGCACTCATCCACGGACGCTTGCACACATCTACGCATGCTGGAGTTCACGCACATCCACATACACACATTCACGCACGCACACATCCACGGACGCACGCACAAATCCACGGACGCATGCACACATCCACGAACGCACGCACACATCCACGCACGCTGACATCCACGCATGCACGGACGCACGCACACATACACGCACGCTGGAATTCATGCACATCCACATACACACATCCACGCACGCACACATCCACGCACGCACACACACATCCATGGACGCATGTACACATCCACGCACGCTGACATTCACGCACGTTGACATCCACGCATGCACACATCCATGGACGCACGCACACATCCATGCACGCCGGAATTCATGCACATCCACACACACATCCACGCACGCACACATCCACGGACGCACACACACATCCACGGACGCACGCACACATCCACGGACGCTGGAATTCACGCACATCCACATACGCACATCCACGCACGCATCCACCTATCCATTCATTCATACTTACCCATGAGGAGGAGGCGCCCCTGAGAGGAGGAGGGGCCACACCACAGCTGCAACGGAGGCCGGCGGGCTGCTCCGGAATGGGTGAGTGGGGCTAGAGGTGGAGGGCTAGGCAGGGGGGGAGAGTGAGCAGGGGAAGGAGTGGGGAATGAGCAGGGGGAGAGGGGGCTTTGCAGGCTGACTGCATTACAGAAGGAGGAGGGCGGGTGGATTTCGGGGACCCGGGGGTGGGCAGGCTGGACACAAGGGGCGCTGGAGGGAGGGAGACAAGACACAGGGGGGGCTGGAGGAGGAATGGGGCGGAGGCGCATAGAAGGATGACGGCGGGTGCACCGGTGGTGCAGCCGCCGGCAGATAAAGATGATCAGAGGGGCGGGGGGGGGCAGATAGGCAAGAACGGGGGGGCCCTAATGCTTACTGGAGCGGGGGGGCTGAGTAGGGGGAGGGCACCAGCCGATCCGCCCCTCCAGATCTGATTGGAGAGCTCCAATCAGATCTGGGAGGGGAAGAATCACTCTAATTTCTCCGATCTGCAGTTTCAGTTTTAAACTGCAGATCGGAGGGGCCCTGGGCACGGGGGGGTTAATCCACCCCCCGTGGGGTTAACTACAGGTTGTCACCTTGCAGTAGCAACGGTGACACCTGAGTTAACCCGCTACACGCGCCGCAGGAGCCCGATCAATGCATGGCCCACCCCCTGGGCCATGGGTTGGGAACGAACTGACTTTCATGGCCCAAATGCTGGGCCAAAGGTCGGGAAGGGGTTAATCTGGTATAACACAACCTAGAAATTATGATAATTCAGCATGTGTTCCTGGCAAACTGACAAAACATTCTACTATTTCATAAACATATTTCACAGTTGTATATTAGCATGCTATTATGAGTACTCAGCCCTTTTAATTCCTCTTAAAGGGACTCTGTCAGCACAGAATGACTTTTTAAATCAAGTACCGGCGGTCGGTGCTTCATGGAGAGGCCAAACATTTAAATCCATCTACCTCCTTGTTTTGCATCCATTTCTGCCCTTCTGTTTCTATGAAGCCAAAGCTGTCAATTAAAGAGGAAGAAAGGGTGGACATGGAGAGAATACAGCAGCTGGGAAGGTGTATTTAAATGTTTGGTCATGTCATGATGCACCGAACGCCTGTATATGATTTGAACAGTCATTCTGTGCTGACAGAGTTCCTTGAACTTGTTAAAGAGAAGCAATCAATTGGTATATTGAAAATAAAATCCATAGAATTCCTATAAGTTTTAGATTCGTAATCCTTGTTCTTTATAGTATAGAAGACTGCTCATGAGTCTTATGTTAACACCATCACAGACAGGAATACAATGATCGGCAAGGCTGGTTTCACACTGCGGTTTTTCACTGATCAGGTTCGATCAGGTTTGTGAGCCAAAACCAGGAGAGGAACTTGCAAAGAAAAACTATATTTGAAAGATTGACACTTGTTCTGAGTTTTGGAGACACTACTGGTTTTGACACACAAACCTGATCGAGCCTGATCAGTGAAAAACTGCAGTGTGAAACCAGCCTAACAACTCACAAGGAAATGTCCCAGCTCTTGCTGATTTTACTCTTTTCACAAAGACCTTGCTCATTAGAGTCTGAGTCAATCTACTGCCGCTAATGTATGTGCGAATTTCCTCAAAGAACAGGAAGTGTAAGTCTTGAAATACCCCAGAGGTCAGAAGGAAAATTGCAAGAATTCTAATATTTATTTTGAATAATATGTTCAATGTTTGCTTACATCTTAGTGCTTACAAAGTGCTGCTGTATACTTTTGTTTGTGCAGCATAGATCAGATAGACAGGGTGAACAGATGTGTGAGCAGCTTTTTCTTAACTCAGTACTCTTGGTATCGCTAGTGTTAGAACAGATAGGGTGGAAAGCAGTGTGAGCAGCTTCTTCTTACCTCAGTACTCCTGGTATCAGTAGTGTTAGATCACAGGCAGGATGGACAGCAGTGTAAGCAGCCTTTTCTTACCGCATTACACCTGGTATCTCTAGTGTCAGATCAGATAGACAGGGTGGACATCAGTGTGAGCAACCTCTTTTTACTTCAGTATTTCTTGTATCTCCACTTTCATATCCGAATATCTACTGGGAGAATATTTTCCTTCACATGAAGGGAGATTGTGCTTCTTACTGCACATGCTCCCTGGCACAGGTTTTTATCAGTAACACGGGAAGATGGTGGCAGGTTCCTTTATATCTCTCCTTGCAAGTTCTTCTGGGCATTTTTCCCTTTGCTTTTGCATATTTAGGTTATTTTTGTACATCAGGGCATGGTACCTATCCTTTACCTTAGAGGGATATGTGCAGGTATCCTCTTCTCACATAAATGATTGTCAGATTGCATACAGGGCCTACTTGCCAACTTTTGGGCACACCACGTAAGCTTTATTTCATAGCGGTACATAGCATACATTCCTTTAAAGAAACCTAAATTCCTTTAAATGAACCCATTATACCTTTGAACGTAGACACAATTTATACTTAATTCTCGGTGGTATTGGCCATTAATTTTCCATACACATTTATATACAGGCACTATTGACCTCCTACATATCAATTCATATTGCTCATATTGAATAATAAACCATTTAGACTCAATATCCTTGACAAATGCTCCTACGTGAGCCAAAAATTTGGATTGAGTATCCTAGGATTATTATTTTGAGCCAATGTAATACAAGGCAACAACATTAAGGAATCCTTTGTACCTTCTTTTTTTTCTATATACCGTATATACTCGTGTATAAGCGACCCGTGTATAAGCCGACCCCCTACTTTTGCCCCAAAACCTGGAAAATCTATTGACTCGTGTATAAGCCGAGGGTGACCCTAGCACAAGTATACAGCCCCCAGCAGTGTGGTATACACCAGTCCCAAGGTAGATACAGCAGCCCAGTGGTAGTATACACGCAGCCCCAGTAGTATATACAGCCCCAGTGGTAGTATATACAGCCCCAGTGGTAGTATACAGGGCCCCAGAGGTATATAGCAGCCCAGTGGTAGTATACAGTGCCCCAGAGGTATATAGCAGCCCAGTGGTAGTATACAGTGCCCAGAGGTATTATAGCAGCCCCAGTGGTAGTATACAGGGCCCAGAGGTATATAGCAGCCCAGTGGTAGTATACAGTGCCCAGAGGTATATAGCAGCCCCAGTGGTAGTATACAGGGCCCAGAGGTATATAGCAGCCCCAGTGGTAGTATACAGTGCCCCAGAGGTATATAGCAGCCCCAGTGTAGTATACAGTGCCCCAGAGGTATATAGCAGCCCCAGTGGTAGTATACAGGGCCCCAGAGGTATATAGCAGCCCCAGTGGTAGTATACAGTGCCCCAGAGGTATATAGCAGCCCCAGTGGTAGTATACAGTGCCCCAGAGGTATATAGCAGCCCAGTGGTAGTATACAGGGCCCCAGAGGTATATAGCAGCCCCAGTGGTAGTATACAGTGCCCCAGAGGTATATAGCAGCCCCAGTGGTAGTATACAGGGCCCCAGAGGTATATAGCAGCCCCAGTGGTAGTATACAGGGCCCCAGAGGTATATAGCAGCCCCAGTGGTAGTATACAGTGCCCCAGAGGTATATAGCAGCCCCAGTGGTAGTATACAGGGCCCCAGAGGTATATAGCAGCCCCAGTGGTAGTATACAGTGCCCCAGAGGTATATAGCAGCCCCCAGCGGTAGTATACAGGGCCTCAGAGGTATATAGCACCCAGTGGTAGTATACAGCAGCCCAGTGGTAGTATACAGTGCCCCAGAGGTATATAGCAGCCCCAGCGGTAGTATACAGGCAGCCCCAGTAATGCAGGCCCCCCAGCGTCTCTCGGTCACCTGTAAAGCAAGCTATACTTATCAGTGTCCCGCTCGCACCCGCCGCTGCCGACATCCACGATCCTCCATCTTCATGCGACTCCTCTTCCTGTTCCTGTGCGCGTCGCCGGGAATGACGTCATTGCCGGCGACGCGCACAGAAACAGGAAGAGGAGTCGCATGAAGATGGAGGATCGTGGATGTCGGCAGCGGCGGTGCGAGCGGGACACTGATAAGTATAGCTTGCTTACAGGTGACCGGAGAGACCCTGGGGGCCCTGCATTACTGGGGATGCGGGGGCTGCTGTAATACCGATGTATACATCGGTATGTACCGATGTATACATCGGTATACAGCACTGACTCGCGTATAAGCCGAGGGGGGTACTTTTCAGCCCAATTTTTGGGCTGAAAAACTCGGCTTATACCGCGAGTATATACGGTAAGTATTTTCTATGACTCTTACTTTACTTCAAGCACCTAATCTGGTGGTTGATACAAGCTTTGTCTATTCTTTTGCACACAGTCAAGGCAAACCTCCATTATATTTGATATAGTTACTGTGTTTTTTTGTAGGCTTCATTCTGCTTTCAGTAACCAGTGGAATGATGTGCTTTACTAAAAAGCTTTATCATGGTCTCATCTGTCAACAGGAAGTGAAGGATTTTGGCTTACTCTTGTACATTTTGGCAAACTGAAGTCTAGCTTTTCTATGTCTCTGTGTCAGCAGTGGAGTCCCCCTGGGTCTACAGCCATAGCGTTTCATTTCATTAAAATGTCTCTCAATAAGAAATCAAGGTGGGTACCTTCTCTTTGTGCATATGCCGCTCCATCAGGTTGTGTGCTGTGTGCAATAGGGTGTGCTCACTTAAAATAGTGCTCCGATGAATAAAAGTCCATTAAACAATAAAAGGGCACTCACCCATTTTTTTGTGCCAACAGTCTCCTTTATTCCGGTGCCAATGTATAGCTAGCAGGGAGGGAGTGGAAGATGGCAGACAACGGCCCATTTCGTGCCTGTCTGTCCTATCTGATAGGACCAGTTGAAGTGCCAGACAAGAACAAAACGAGCCGTTGTTCACCAACTTCCACTCCTTCCCTGCTACCTGTAACATGGCACCGGAATGAAGCATTTCATTCAAATGTCGACAGATAGCTTGAGCTGACACTGATGCACCCAGGGCCTGCAGCAAAGCTTGAATTTCTATGGAACTTGATTGGATCTGCTTATACTGCATCTGCAGTATCCTGCATTGTAACCTTTCATCAATTGTTCTCTGCGATACCATCCATGGTGCTTAGCTACAGTGTCATGGGCTGGAATCCTTTTGATTATGTTGCGCACCGTGGACAAAGGAACATCAAGGGTTCTGGAGATAGACTTGTATCCTTAAGATTGTTGATATTTTTTAACAATTTTGGTTCTCAAGTCCTCAGTCAGTTTCTTCTTCACACAACCTCTTCCTTTTTATATGGTTTCAGGTGTAATGGGGCCGTCACACGCGTCAATATCGCGTGCACGATCACTGCTGCACGTGACGTTGCAGCGATATTGACGCGTGTGACGGGACACATCAACCAGTCGATAAATCGCTGGTTGATGATCATCAGGTTTTAGAACCTGTTCTAAACCCTGACGACGGTCGCCCTGGTGGACACGCAGCATCGCTGCGTGTGACACCGGGAGATGCGATCAGCCAGCTTCCAGCGCCTCTCAGGAAGTGCTGGGAGCTGGTATCCAGGGTAAACTGCGGATAACTAGGCAGCGCGCGCTGCCTAGATACCCGATGTATACCTTAGTTACCAGCCTTCTCCGCTCACCTGGTGTCTAGTACCTAGTTACCCGCTGTGTACCTTAGATACCAGCCGGTGAGCGGAGAAGGCTGGTAACTAAGGTATACATCAGGTATCTAGGCAGCGCGCGCTGCCTAGTTGCCCGCAGTTTACCCTGGATACTAGCCTGCAGACATCGTGGAAAAGATATAGAAATAATTTCCACAATGTCACTGGTAAAATGATCGCTGGTGAGTCTGCCTGTGTGACAGCGATCATCCGTCAATGTCGTCAGCGATCAGATCGCTGACAACAGTGACGCGTGTGACGGCCCCATAAGGGTTTGTGAGAGTGCATTGCCCCCCCCACCCTAATTGTGAAAAGTATTCTGTACTCATGAGGTTGTAACATTGGTGTAATGATGCATTTCACATCAGTGTAACCGCATGTTTGAGGATCAAGGAGAACGCAGCCAGAAGCCCAAATGCTGGACATAATGAGCACAAGACTGGAGGTAATGAAACACGGGGAGCAGTCTGCATCAAAGAGAAAAACTAAGTAATCTCCTCATTAAGCTGGTAATGACACAAATTCTGAAGAGACATACATATACAGTTAGGGCCAGAAATATTTGGACAGTGACACAAGTTTTGTTATTTTAGCTGTTTACAAAAACATGTTCAGAAATACAATTATATATATAATATGGGCTGAAAGTGCACACTCCCAGCTGCAATATGAGAGTTTCCACATCCAAATCGGAGAAAGGGTTTAGGAATCATAGCTCTGTAATGCATAGCCTTCTCTTTTTCAAGGGACCAAAAGTAATTGGACAATGGACTCTAAGGGCTGCAATTAACTCTGAAGGCGTCTCCCTCGTTAACCTGTAATCAATGAAGTAGTGAAAAGGTCAGGGGTGGATTCCAGGTGTGTGGTTTTGCATTTGGAAGCTGTTGCTGTGACCAGACAACATGCGGTCAAAGGAACTCTCAATTGAGGTGAAGCAGAACATCCTGAGGCTGAAAAAAAAGAAAAAATCCATCAGAGAGATAGCAGACATGCTTGGAGTAGCAAAATCAACAGTTGAGTACATTCTGAGAAAAAAGGAATTGACTGGTGAGCTTGGGAACTCTAAAAGGCCTGGGCGTCCACGGATGACAACAGTGGTGGATGATCGCCGCATACTTTATTTGGTGTAGAAGAACCCCTTTCACAACATCAACTGAAGTCCAGAACACTCTCAGTGAAGTAGGTGTATCTGTCTCTAAGTCAACAGTAAAGAGAAGACTCCATGACAGTAAATACAAAGGGTTCACATCTAGATGCAAACCATTCATCAATTCCAAAAATAGACAGGCCAGAGTTAAATTTGCTGAAAAACCCCTCAAGAAGCCAGCTCAGTTCTGGAAAAGTATTCTATGGACAGATGAGACAAAGATCAACCTGTACCAGAATGATGGGAAGAAAAAAGTTTGGAGAAGAAAGGGAACGGCAAATGATCCAAGGCACACCACATTCTCTGTAAAACATGGTGGAGGCAACGTGATGGCATGGGCATGCATGGCTTTCAATGGCACTGGGTCACTTGTGTTTATTGATGACATAACAGCAGACAAGAGTAGCCGGATGAATTCTGAAGTGTACCGGGATATACTTTCAGCCCAGATTCAGCCAAATGCTGCAAAGTTGATTGGACGGCGCTTCATAGTACAGATGGACAATGACCCCAAGCATACAGCCAAAGCTACCCAGGAGTTCATGAGTGCAAAAAAGTGGAACATTCTGCAATGGCCAAGTCAATCACCAGATCTTAACCCAATTGAGCATGCATTTCACTTGCTCAAATCCAGACTTAAGACGGAAAGACCCACAAACAAGCAAGACCTGAAGGCTGCGGCTGTAAAGGCCTGGCAAAGCATTAAGAAGGAGGAAACCCAGCGTTTGGTGATGTCCATGGGTTCCAGACTTAAGGCAGTGATTGCCTCCAAAGGATTCGCAACAAAATATTGAAAATAAAAATATTTTGTTTGGGTTATGTTTATTTGTCCAATTACTTTTGACCTCCTAAAATGTGGAGTGTTTGTAAAGAAATGTGTACAATTCCTACATTTTCTATCAGATATTTTTGTTCAACCCTTCAAATTAAACGTTACAATCTGCACTTGAATTCTGTTGTAGAGGTTTCATTTCAAATCCAATGTGGTGGCATGCAGAGCCCAACTCACGAAAATTGTGTCACTGTCCAAATATTTCTGGCCCTAACTGTATACATAACCAAAAGAAAAAAAAATGTTATATGCTGTGGTAAATACGACAGGTGACGTAAAGCAGAGTCAGGTTAGGGAGGGGAGAGGAGCTGGGAAAGAGAAACTAAATTACTAAAATAATCCAAACAAATTGTATTATTGTTAAATGGTTAGTACTTAAGTGAGTTGTGGAGAGCAGAGTTCATGTAAGGAAAGTCAAAATTTAATAGTCCTCAAAATGGAGTCTCTTGGAGATGAGATATCCCCCAGTGTCCTTTTAATTTATATAAAAAAGCATGAATCTGTGATGTCCCCAAATGCCCACTTATTTTATATAAAATCCCATGAATCCATGTGAAATATTTAATCCTGTTTAGAATGTGTCAAAGGTCGTTATCAATTAGTATCCCAAAATTCTTCTCTCTCTCTCTCTCTAAGATTTGAAGTTGCTTTTTAAGATGAGCAGCCTGTCAGTTTCACTGTGGTCAGAGCTGGGAAAATGTTTTGCTACAGGTAGATCCATACGCTTTTCCTTTATTGAGTGGCGATGAGAATGAATTCTTGTTCTGAATTTTTGCCCGGTCTTCCCTATGTACATGCCACCTGTTGGACATTTGGTACATATAATTTACTACACCACATTGCTTGTGGTGCAACTGAAGTTACCTGGGATCTTGTAGTCTTGATCTGTCCCAGGAATCTTTATCTTGTCAGTTGTCATTATATTATATAATATATATATTATATTATTTTTTCCTCTTTTCTTTGCTTATGTATATATAGTATGTGTCTTCAGAATTTGTGTCATTACCAGCCTGACGAAGGGGCCATAGTGTCCCGAAAGCTTGCTGTGCTTACCATCTTTTCAGTTAGCCATTAAAAGGTATCAACCACTGAGAACTCTCAGATTCCAAAAGCTTTTTAAACACATTTCCCTTATATTGACCTTACCCATAAGGTAAAAGACTCATTATTACCAGCCATTGTAATTTGCTATGATTGTCTTGGTGATATTTAGAATAGATTTTGATTGGATTGGACAAGACAAGATAATAGTAGAAATCAACAGTTATAGCAAACTGGTTAGGAAAAAAAAAAACAGAATCTAGCTGCAATATAGCTAAAAGAGTGGCTGCAGGGAGAAATTTAATTTGCAGTAAATTCTCCCTGAAGCTGCTTGCTTCTAGTAATTGGATTGGTGCTGGCGATGTAAGAGACAGCGCTCGCTACACAGTGAGAATGCTGTAACCACTCCACCTGCTCCTATACTAGCATACTGCTAGAGCAGTATGCCAATCAAGCAGTAGCAGGGGTGATTACAATATCCTCACTGTGTACTAAGCTCTGACTGATCAGTGCACTGGTGCTGCCTCAATGATGGGAAGCAAGTGGGTGCAGGGAGAACATAACTTAATTTTCTTACTGCAGCCTCACCTCCAATTAGATTTCTGTATATGATTAAAAAGGTACTCACCTGCAGATTTTCACTACTGCTACAGGTAAATAAAACTTTTTTTTTGGATGACCGTTTCCCTTTAAAAAAAATTACATGATTAGAATTCTTAGCAACTACAGATATTTGTAAATCAGCCATGTCCTTAAAAGATCCCGTCAGCCTAAAAGAGAGAAATAGACAAGACATCACTGCATGCTATAGGCAAATACCAAATGTCAGCTGCTCGACTGAAGATCACGAGTCAATCCCGGATGCTGACATTTGGTATTTACATATATCGTACTGTGTTGTGCAGCAGGTGATTCCAGCTAAAACCCACTAGGGTCCTCTACAATATGTACTTTAGTGCAGAGGAGTTTGCATGTTATCTTTTTGGGAAGTGTGTTGGAATACGATAAGGAGATCTAGGATATTCATGTTCCGACTTCCGTCATAGGACATGTTTGTGCCAAATGGAAATGACTTTGACCAATTCAGCTCTGCTACATATGTATCTAGAGGACTTGAATTTGACAATTTCTTATGAAAGCTTTTACACAGGACAGTAGGTGAAATGACTACAATGTATAAACTCTGAGAAGATTTACAGAGGTTTATACAGCTAAAATCACAATTATTCAACCTTCATTGAAAATTCTGTTTATTTGTAAAATTCATAAACATTCTTTTCTGTTTGCAATTAACCAATGAAAGAAGAACAATGTAAATAGTTCAACACTACTAATGACAAGTGGTTTCTCCAAATTGAGCAAAAAATGCCACTGACTATTACAATCTCCAAATTATTTAACACCTTCATAACAAGCATCTGTAGCCCTTTAATAGAGCACCTTTGCCTGCTATAATCTGTTCCAAACATGAATACATAGCCAGACATCAGCTTCTTTCCTATATATCTTATCTCTTTTCCACATAAGAAATGCCCTTCAGTTCATTATTGAATTCATGTGCTTCAACTACCTTCTTCACATCTACCTAAGAATAAGAATTTCTATGTCATTCATGTCTGATGACCGCAACAGTCAAGATTCTTTCAGGTCTTCCTCAAATCTTGGTGAACTTTGAGGTATGGTTGGGATCATTGTTTTTTAAAAAAAGACCAAAGACACCCAATATTCATTTTCCTGACAGAAGGCATGACATTTTCTCCTAGGATTTCCTGATTTAATTGATTTTCTCTTCACATACTACTGGTTTAGAGTGCTAGAGGAAGCAAACCAGCTCCAAAACATAACTGAGCCACAGTCATGCCCACTGTAGGCATAACCAAGCCACAACTATGGTCTACTGTAGACATCACTAAGCCACCGGCATGCTTCAATGTAGGCATTACCGAGCCTCTGCAATGTTAACTGAAAGAGTCACAGAGCCACCACCTTGCTTCACTGTAGGCATCACTAAGCCATCACCATGCTTCAGTATAGGCACCACTAAGCCACACCATACTTCACTGTAGGTATGATGTGCTAAGTGTACATGCATTTCTCCCATCTACTTTTATTTTTGGGTCAGTAGAAATGTGCATCTTGGAGTTTGGGCATAGAGACCTAAAAAGTTTAGCATACTCCTTAATGTGCAAACTGACGGGTAGGCAGGCCCCCTGTGCCACGCTACCCCTGCCTCGACGCTCTAATGGGTGTCATTACACAATGCATAGCTCGGGCACGATTACATTCTCGTGCCTGCAAATTCACCACTGCGACGTGGTCATGTGACGCCAGGATCACATCACTTCCGGTCGCAGGTCTCTCACAGACTTCGCGCATACGCAGATTGCATGCTGAAGTCTGCCTGTGTGCGACCGGAAGTGACGCAATACCGGCATCACATGACCGCGTCGCAGCGGTGAAGTTGCGGGCGCGAGAATGTAATCGTGCCCACGATATGCATTGTGTAATGACGCCCATAGGGCGTATTAGAGCGGCGAGGCAGGGGTAGCGCGGCACAGGGGACCCGCCTACCAGTCAAAAACGCTTGGAGGAAAGCCCCGCTGTCAGAAATTTCTTAAGTTTGCTAACTACTTTATTGTACTCATAGATTAGTAAAAAAGGTCAGACAGGGATGTGTTAGAAAGTATTGTAAGGCTGCAGGGACAGGTATTAATAGGTTAGGAAGGTGATTTGGGGTGACAGGTTCCCTTTAATATTTTTGGAAGTTGGAGTGTTTTTTTTTTTAGATTTGGCTATCTTAGGAGGATATCTGTTTGTGCAGGTAAATATTACTGTGCAGAATTATTAGGCAACTTGATAAAAACCAAATATATTCCCATCTCACTTGTTTATTTTCACCAGGCATACCAAGATAACTGCACAAAATTTAGAAATAAGCATTTCTGACAAGCAAAAACAAAACCCCAAAAAATTTAGTGACCAATATAGTCACCTTTCTTTATGGTGACACTCAACAGCCTCCATCCATAGATTCTGTCAGTTGCTTGATCTATTTACGATCAACATTGCGTGCAGCGGCCACCACAGCCTCCCAGACGCTGTTCCGAGAGGTGTACTGTTTTCCCTCCCAGTAGATCTCACATTTTATGGAGGACCACAGGTTCTCTATGGGGTTCAAATCAGGTGAACAAGGGGGCCATGACATTATTTTTTCTTCTTTTAGACCTTACCTGGCCAGCCACGCTGTGAAGTAGTTCGATGCATGTGATGGAGCATTGTCCTGCATGAAAATCATGCTTTTCTTGAACGATACTGACTTCTTCCTGTACCACTACTTGAAGAAGTTGTCTTCCAGAAATTGGCAGTAGGTCCGGGAGATGAGCTTCACTCCATGCTCAATCCGAAAAGGTCCTACAAGTTGATCTTTGATGATACCAGCCCATACCAGTACCCCACCTCCATCTTGTGGCGTCTGAGTCGGAGTGGAGCTCTCTGCCCTTTACTGATCCAGCCTCTGGTCCATCCATCTGGCCCAACAAGAGTCACTCTCATTTCATCAGTCCATAAAACCTGAAAAATCAGTCTTAAGATATTTCTTGGCTCAGTCTTGACGTTTTATCTTATGTTTCTTGTTCAAAGGTGTTTGTTTTTCAGCCTTTCTTACCTTGGCCATTTCCCTGAGTATAGCACACCTTGTGCTTTTTGATACTCCAGTAACGTTGCAGCTCTGAAATATTGCAAAACTGGTGGCAAATGGCATCTTGGCAGCTTCATGCTTGATTTTCCTCAATTCATGGGCAGTTATTTTGCGCAATTTTTTCCCAACATACTTCTTGAGACCCTGTTGGCTATTTGCTATTCTTAACAGATGATTACAGGGCATGGATTCAGCCTTAGATTGGCAGCTCTAGAAATCATTATTCTAGATGTACAGAAAGAGCTGGCAGAAAAAGACATTTTGATGGCAGTGCTTAGGGCAAGAACTGGCACATACCCTTAAGAATGCAACATTCAGGATATTTACATATCTGTCACCAGGTTTTTGCCACCTTTTGCAGCATAATGTAGAGTCGGAGAACCCGATTCCAGTGATATATCACTTACTAAACTACAATGTAGTTTCTATAAAATCACAGTTTTATCAGCAGGAGATCACTAGAATACTAGTAAAGTCCTCCATATTTTAGCAATTGCAAAACAGATTTGAGACGCAGAGAGCGGGATATGGTAGAGGAATTGAGTAAGGCCGAGGAAGATACGATCAGGCTGGGCACACAGGAAGCTGGGAAAAGGCTGAAGGAGACTCTGGAGAGGATAAACCAGTTTCTCCTGGAAAAAGCATGGAAGAGGATGGAATTTCAGAAGTAAATGTTTTATGAGGTAGGGGAAAAGGTGGGTCATATGCTATCGCTGGTGGCTACTGCCCAGAGGAGGACCCTGTTTGTTTACTCAATCCAAACAAAAATTGGTGACCTGACTACAGATTGAAGACAGAAATTATTTCTACACAAAGACTTCTACAGGGGTTTATATTCCTCTGGGACAGACGTTACCGGTGATGATGTGATATCGTATTTAGAGGGTATCAAGCTGCCTAAATTATCAGAGGTAGATAGAGAGAGAGTGGAAGGACCATTGACTAATGATCAGATGAGTGTTGCATTGGCTTCTATGGCCAATGATAGTGCTCCAGGGGCAGACGGTCTTCCAATTGAAATATACAAACAAATGGAGGAGGTGTTGTGCTTAAACTAAGAGAAGTATTGGAAATATCAAGGGAAGGGGGTGTGCTGCCTGCATCCATGAGAGTCGCAATCATTGTGGTGCTACCAAAAGAGGATACAGATCTGAGACTTCCAGACTCATATAGGCCAATTTCACTCTTGACAACAGATGTAAAACTTTTGGCTAAGGTGTTGCCTAACTGGCTGACTGGCGTTATTAATAAATTAATTCATCCGGACCAATCGGGTTTTATGCCTGACCGGTCTACGGCAGGAAACATACAGAGATTATATTTGAATATGCAGCTGCCGGTTGGCAATGCTGGCCGGAGAGTGATAGCATCCTTAGATGCCCATAAGGCATTTGGTAGTGTGAAATGGGGGTACTTATGGGCTGTGATGGAAAAGATGGGATTTGGTCCGCAATTTCTCTAGTGGGTGCAGCTGCTGTACTCCTGCCCAGTAACCAGAGTTAGAGTAAATGGGATACTGTCGCAAAGTATAGATCTCTGCAGGGGAACGAGGCAGGGGTGTCCTTTGTCCCCTCTCTTGTTGGCTCTGGTGGTGGAGCCATTGGCGGCCACAATAAGAGATACGCAGGAAGTAGTGGGGTTCAGGTATGGGCAGATTGAGGAAAAGGTAGCGCTCTATGCGGACATTTTTTTGTTTTTGGAGGACCCGGTGGAGTCACTGAGTTGTGCCATGAGGCTTATTGAGAGATTTGGGGATATGTCCGGATTGCGTATCAATTGGACCGAATCCACGCTGTTTGCTTTGGACGATGAAATGTTGGTCAATGTGGAGGTGGGGGGACTACGTATAGTGGACAAATTCAAATATCTGGGTATATGGATATCTACCCCAATAGCGGACTACCTCAATGTTAATTTATCTCCCATTTTGGGACTTCTCAAAGCAAAGGTGGGAGCATGGGGCAAAGGTGGGAGCATGGAGCAAACTATACTTATCTGTGGTAGGCCGTATAAATTTGATTAAAATGATTCTGATGCCTATGTTGCTTTATATAATACACAATGCTCCCATATGGATCCCACAGGGAAGGTTCAAACAGATCAATTCCATTTTTAGGAGTCTAGTATGGAGGAAAAAACAGGCACATCTGCGGCTGGAGATACTGCAGCAGCCTAAAGATGAGGGGGGTCTTGCACTTCTAAATCCCTATCTTTATTTTTTTTGGCAGCTCAATGCCAGCATATGAGGGGTTGGGTGCGGCGTGCGGGGAGCCCATCAATTCAGTGAATATTGGAAAAAGTAAT
Source organism: Allobates femoralis (assembly GCA_033576535.1). Lineage (NCBI taxonomy): Eukaryota > Metazoa > Chordata > Amphibia > Anura > Aromobatidae > Allobates > Allobates femoralis. Next base: position 795,846,224 of record JARQOC010000003.1, on the reverse strand, counting down.
GGAGAGATGGCCACTGGTGCAGTGTTTGGAGGATGGTTCAATGAGTCTGGCTGGGAGATCATACCCTACCCTGCTCTTGGCACATAAAGTATGGGAGAAACTGAAACAGGTGAGAGAAGTAACACAGCTTACCAAATACTCTCCCCAGTGGATTAACCCTAACTTGCAGGAGATAAGAGGGATGGGATGTCTACAGGAGTGGCAAATTAAAGGTATTCGGTACGTTTACCAGATAATGGATGGGCAAGGGCTCAAGACATTTCCACAACTGAGGGAGGAATTTGATCTAAGAGTGTCAGGTGTATACCAAAATCTACAGATGACACATGCCTTCCAGTCACAACGGAAAATTAGAGAGATCTCTATACAACATGACAGTGTTGGATTGTGTGTGTGGTGATGGACCTACGAGAGGGGTGATTTCCACTACCTATGGGGACTTATTACACACGTATCTAGTCCAATACCCAACATGGGCGAAAATGAGAAGGCAAGCGGAGGTGGGAGCAATTGATGAGGATACCTGGACGTCCATTCTGGAGTGGATACCGAATTTATCCCTTAATGAACCGGGTAGACTGTCTCAGCTGTATTTAATATATAGAGTTTACCGGTCACCAGACTTTTTATTTAGGGTGAATTTGAGGTCCACGTCGGAATGTCCTAGATGTAAAACGGAAGAGGCAGGGATATTTCACATGATGTGGACATGCCCGAGACTAACAACATATTGGCTAATGATAATTACTAGACTAGAGGGGGCATATAGATGTAATATACCGAGAGAGCCAGTGGTGTGCCTGCTGGGATACGTGGACAACATCCTTGTGGACAACTCAAAGATAGCCATTGCCAGATTGCTATTTATAGCAAGGAAACTTATAGCCAGATACTGAATCAGAGAGGAACCTCCGTCTAGGAGAGAATTTTTGTCACAAGCAAACCATGTCTCCAGGTTGCAAAGGGATATATACCATAGACGCGGGAGGGAAAATGTACATACAAAAATTTGGTCTCCATGGCTAGAATATGGCACGTGAAGGGGTGTTGAATCACCATACAATAAGTAGAGGGGTAAGGGTGGCATGGGCATTGGAGTAATGAGTGAATTATTGAGACGTATGAGTTACTGTCAATATTATTTGATAATTGTGCTTGCTGTCTGGGCGGGATAGGGAGGAGGGAGGGGTAAGGGAATGGGGTTCCATTGTTATAACGAAATTTATTAATTGCTTATTTTTCTATATGACAGACCATTTGATTAATAAAATATATCTGATTTAAAAAAGTCCTCCATATTCATGAGCTTGGTATAAACCCACCCCCACCACTGATTCACAGGTCTCTGTGTACACTGTGCATAGGCAGAAAGCTGGTATGGGCGGAGATATATACATATCACAGCATTCAGAGAACTGGTAGACCTGCAGCAGAGATGATATTATCAAAATTAAAGAAAACAACTCAGCAAGGTTCAATGAACTCCTTTTGAGGGTCACAAAGCACGGAGCAGGGTAGTCAGGCTCGAGCCCAGGCCCAGGCTGCAGCATGACCCAGAGCCCACAGCATCTCACACCCCGGCCAGCTCCCTGATTGAAAAGTCCAGTTTCCTGGTTTCCTCATCAAGGGTCAAAGTTCACAAAGAATTCATTAGTTCCAATAAAGCACTTTTACTTGAACAGTTATGTGTAAAATGGGCAGAATCTTGAAATGTTACAAGCTGGGGTACATTTACAGTTCCTTCAATTGATGCAGACTGGTGCCCCGGTTTCTGCATCTCCGGTTTACTGCCCTGTACGTCGGATGACACAGTCTACAGCTGCAATAAACTTGAGTTCCCGCCAGCTTTACAGCTTTAGCTACATGACCCTTATAGCAAGCTGCTAGGAGCAGAGTTTGGGGCCATTTCGTGAAATCCTGTTCTCTCACTACCAGCACCGTATTCACCTGTTTCTTTGGGTCCACTCTGCTGCACAGGTACATCTCCAGCGGAGGTCAGTGACAAGGGTGGAATTGATTAATGGTCACTGTTCCTGTGAATCCTTTTTCGCCCACTGGGGACTCTCCTGTCTGATTGCCATGTATTCTCCCTTTTATAGTTCCTCCCACCAAGAGCACCAGTACCACCATTCATTAACACCTAACTAACTGGGGAGCAGGCCTCATCTTAGCCCCTAGAGGGCAACAAACACACAGTATTGGACATCGTGATATCACAGTTAGCAAGTCTAAGCACAGAGCATTTTCACACATACTTCCTTACCCCCTTACACTCCTATATTACGCTACTCTCAGATTGGCTAGCAAAAACCTGCTGACCGATTCCATATAGAAAAAAAATTTGGTCCTATTTGTTTTCAAAAAAGTGGTACGATTTTTTTCCTCACTTGTCATTAAAGTGCAATTTGTTTTTTACAGTAGCAGCTATTAATCATTTACAGTTTCCTATGTTACACAATTGTAATGTATTCATAAAAATCATATGCCAAATATTGTGGTATATGTTTTTTTTTCTCACACCCATACACTTCAATGAGTATCATCCAATTTCAGCATTCTGCAATTTTTTTATATATATATTCTGTTAATGAAAAAATCAGTCATCTGTTCTGCCCCATTGAATAACATGGGTTAATGAGCTATCCAATAAAACAAAACTCAGAAAACACTCGTCCAATTTTACAGTGGTAAAATGAGTACCTTTGGGCCTGGTTATGTAGCATTGCCAATAGTCCCAATTTTGATGGGATTATACGGGCCAGCCTTACTGTGGAGAGGGGCTATGCGGAGTTATAATGGTTTAGGCTTTCTTTGTAATAACCTGACACATACAGTTAAAACACACCAAGTCTCAATAAAGACTTGTATTGTTTGGCTGGAGGAAACACACCATGTGTACGTAATCCCTTTTTTAGTTTTCTGATGTATTAAATCCCCTGTGAGAATAAATATTCCCATCACTTCACAGCAAGATCTTCATTATATTCTGAATTGCCAGAGTACCCTTCGTTCCTTTGTCTTCCCCATTCTTTATTGTACCATCTCATCTAGAATTATTACATACATATCCCTATGTCTTCTAAATGTCAACAGCTGTAGATTAAAGTACAAGTTATACAGCCCCATAAGGCTGACAATGCTGCCCTCTACTGGTTATATAGTGGATTACAGAAAAATAACACCAAATCTAAGATGATCACATTGAGGATTTCTCAGTAACACTAAAAAGCTTGGCGCAGAACAGAAATAATTTACAGTTGTTCTCCAGGACTATTTTACATTTTTACTAATGCCTAACAACTAACAGCAGCTGTGCCTAACAACTAACAGCAGGGTGTGCCTAACACTAACAGGCAGCTGTGCCTAACAACTAACAGGCAGGCTGTGCCTAACACTAACAGGCAGGCTGTGCCTAACAACTAACAGCAGTTGTGCCTAACAACTAACAGCAGTTGTGCCTAACAACTAACAGCAGGGTGTTGTAACCACCCGCTTGTGTTCCAGTGTTGCTCGAGTGATCACACCACTCCTGCCAGCGAGTCTCCTGCTTCATGTTGACAGAGCAGCTCTTAATCTGCTGATGGGGCATGATTGTGGATGTCATGATGATCGACAGTCTGATATATGCAAGTTATATGTGGGAAAACTGACCAGCGACACCAGCAAATGTCAACAGGTACTAGCTGAAAAAAACATATCTATAAGGAGGTATACAACTGCACTCAGGGACACAAGAAAAAGGGAAAACATGGTCCAGCAAAACTGCTTACAAATATTTGAAAATGGAGAAACTTAGCTGATGTATTGGCCAATCCATATTGAGCCCGATAACCAATGACATATGCCTTATTTTCTCTGTTATGGTAAAGGTACACAAGCATATGTCTAAATTGGAGCAATTTTGAGGCAAGACAGTGGCGCGAGTACTTTCCATATGGTCATGCAAGTGTGATGCGAGTATGGTGTGAGTGTGATGCGAGTATGGTGTGAGTGTGATGCGAGTATGGTGTGAGTGTGATGCGAGTATGGTGTGAGTGTGATGCGAGTATGGTGTGAGTGTGATGCAATTGTGCATTTTTTTCTCAGCCAACATCCGTGTGGTGTCTGTGTGCAATGCGTTTTTAACATGATATGATAAATTGATTGAATAGAATAGACAGATAAATGGTAGACTAGGTAGATCAGGCTTACCAAACTCCTGCTGCTACTTCCTGGGACGCACATTAAGCTACTTGCATATTCACTGCACTATCAGGCAAACAGTCAATCACAGAGGAGGCTCACACTCTGTGTGAGAGCCTCTGTGATTAGCTGTTGTAGTCAGACTGCATTTCCTCAATCTGGACTGTGATTCTTTTTGGTTGCCATACACATTAGTGTATGGCAACCAACCTGTCGTAGGCTGTTAAATAAATAATTACAAAAAAAATAAAAAAATGTGTGGGACTTTTAAGTCTAGCCTGATGAAAAAAGACAGCTGCTAACTGCCACCCTCAGCTGCCTAATTTTACCTTGGTTGGCAAAAAAAATGTGTGGGCTCCACCCTATTTTAAATTGCCAGCCAAGGTAAAACCAGGCAGCTGAAGGCTGGTATTCTCAGCGGGTGAGGGCCCATTGATTTAGCCCCCCCCCCCCACAGTAAAGAATAGCAGCCTGCAGCCTCCCTTGAAAATGGCACATTCATAAGAACAACCATTTCCAGGCACTTTACCAGGCTCTTCCAGTGGCCCTGGTAGTTCGTGGCACATTGAACAATAAGGGGTTAATACCAGCTTTGTTTTACCAGATGATATTAAGCCCTGATATTCTTAATGTCAGGCCAAGTTAGACCCGGCCATTAAGAATATCCAATAAAGGGTTAAAAAGAAAACACAGAGAAAAATTACTTTATTTGAAATAAAAACACAGAGACACTTAGAGACGCCATCTTTATTACTCGCACCCCACCATCATACCATACACGATGCTAGTCTTTTCTCCTCTTTAACAGATGCAGCTCTGCTATATTAGAGAGCACGGGGAGGAAGAAGGCAAAATTTACATAATTTCACAAAACTCCCTTAACTTAATATTTGGTTGCACATTCTTTGGAATAAATAACTGTAATCGCTTCCTATAACCATCAACAAGCTACACCTCCCAACTGGAATTATGCACCACTATTCTTTTGCAAACTTCCCCAACATGTGAGGGATAAGTTGCGGGCTCAGTCCATGAACTATCTCCAAAGGGAGGCTACTTAAGAGGACTATACATCAAAGCTTTTCCATCAGAAATCTGTCATGAAACGCGTTAAAATTATAGTATATCGTGTAGCTGCACAAAAATGTTGTTAATTTAGTCATTTTCACACTAGTTTGAAGCAGCTGCACCAAAATGGGTAGAAATAACGAGAAACCGGGAAGGACTACAACTGGCCGTCAAATTCAGAGACAGCGCTGGCATTTTTTATTACAGAAATGCTACACCAGCCCCTGACTGGAGTAGAATTCTTCGCGAGGCGCATGCCACTGAGAAGATATGCTGAATTCTTTAAGTGGTGTGCACCTCTTAATGAATTCGGTATATTGTACGCCAGCGAGTCCTTCATTTAGATTGGCTTCTGTGACGCCAGTCAGAATTGATTGTCCCCTAGGGGTTACTAATGATACGTGTGTACCAGGAGAAAAAGGGCACCAAGACTGATTCAAGAAGCCTGTTTCAGCAGAGCCTGGCGTTAATGTCCGTTATAGATGCAAAATTCCCTTTTGGTGCTCAATCCACAGATCAAGTATGATGAAAACCAAGGAAAAAAGAGATGGCACTCACCGGGATTAATTGCTGCGGTGCTTTATTTACAGGTTCGTTAGAACATCGTGCAGGGAGGGGGTGCCTGAATAGACGACGGCACCGTTTCGCGCACTTGTTGCGCTTCAACGGGTCAAAGGCCTCTCTTTTTTCACTAATGATGCGTGTGTTTCCTATATCACAAGGAAGTTCCAAATTTTACTCAAGTCGCCTCCACGGTCAGAAAATATCATGCTTTTGTAATGCTGACTTTTATATGACTTGTATCCTGCATTTTAAGCACTTTTTGACTTCTAAAGTTTCGGAATAGTATGCTGACAAAAATGAATATATACAAATTGATTTAATCTACATTAATTAATATGTGAACAGAAGATTTCATTACACTGCAAACTACTCCTCCCCACCCAGATATATTCTATACATACATCACCTAGGGTAGGAGACCATGAAAATTAGTGGGGTAAACGCAAAAATACAAGTAGCTGGCCTAAGATGCTCTGTGGTGTAAGCAGTGAGCCCCACATATCATACGGTAAGCAGTATACATAAGTCACCTGACACTGGAGATAGGAGGGCTGTGCAATCAGTGTCCATTTTGATGGAGCCGGAGTTGGAGAGTTGGCTTACTGAATGCACACCAGAGCTGCGGAGTCGGAGACAGACCTTTACTTACCAATTCCTGAGCCCTCGGAGATAGTCAGGGTAATACAAGAAAGAAAATCAAATGCAAAATCGGGGGATTCACCTCAACAAGGACTATCAATATTCTGATCACTGACACACATTTCACCTACCTTGATCACAGAGAAATGTGTCCAAACCTATAGCCTCCTAATTCTCATCATGGCAGAGCTCCCCAAAAGCCCATGCAGGGATGTTTGAAAAATATATATATATAAACTATCGCTCCTGCAGAGTAAACCCTTTCAGCCACATGACACAATCGTCTATGTAAAGTCCTGATCCCAGTTTCTGCATCACATTCAAGATATCATTACATACAGTCATATGAAAAAGTTTGGGCACCCCTCTTAATCTTACTCTTTTTTTTTTTTTTTTATAATAGTTTTTTTGCAACAGCTATTTCAGTGTGATATATGTAATAACTGATGGACATATTGCAAAATTTCACAGGTGCAAAAGTATGGGCACCATTCTGATTTTCATGATTTGAATACTCCTAACTACTTTTTACTGACTTACTGAAGCACTAAATTGGTTTGGTAACCTCATTGAGCTTTGTACTTCATAGCCCGGTGTATCCAATCATGAGAAAAGCTATTTCAGGTGTCCACTTGCAAGTTGTTCTCCTAGTTGCATCTTCTCTGAGGAGTGGCATCATGGGCTCCTCAAAACAGCTCTCAAATGATCTTGAAAAAAAAGATTGTTCAACATAGTTGTTCAGGGGAAGGATACAAAAAGTTGTCTCAGAGATTTAACCTGTCAGTTTCTACTGTGAGGAACATAGTAAGGAAATGGAAGACCACAGGGACAGTTCTTGTAAAGGCCAGAAGTGGCAGGCCAACAAAAATATCAGAAAGGCAGAGAAGAGAATGGTGAGAACAGTGAAGAACAATCCACAGACCACCTCCAAAGACCTGCAGCATCATCTTGCTGCAGATGGTGTCACTGTGCATCGGTCAACAATACAGCACACACTACACAAGGAGAAGTGTATGGGAGAGTGATGCGAAAGAAGCCGTTTCTGCATGCACGCCACAAACAGTCGCCTGAGTATGCAAAAGCACATTTGGACAAGCCAGTTTCATTTTGGAAGAAGGTCCTGTGGACTGATGAAACAAAGATTGAGTTGTTTGGTCATACAACAAGGCGTTATGCATGGCGCCACAAAAACACAGAATTCCAAGAAAAACACTTGCTACCCACTGTCAAATTTGGGGGAGGGTCCATCATGCTTTGGGGCTGTGTGGCCAATGACGGCACCAGGAATCTTGTTAAAGTTGAGGGTCGCATGGATTCCACTCAGTATCAGCAGATTCTTGAGAATAATGTTCAAGAATTAATGTCAAAGTTGAAGTTACGCCGGGTGATGGATCTTTCAGCAAGAAAAAATGATCCAAAACACCACTCCAAATCTACTCAGGCATTCATGCAGAGGAACAATTACAATGTTCTGGAATGGCCATCCCAGTCCCCAGACCTGAATATCATTGAAATCTGTGGGATGTTTTGAAGCGGGCTGTCCATGCTCGGCGACCATCAAACTTAACTGAACTGGAATTGTTTTGTAAAGAGGAATGGTCAAAAATACCTTCATCCAGGATCCAGGAACTCATTAACAGCTACAGGAAGCAACTAGAGGCTGTTATTTTTGCAAAGGTGGATCTGCTAAATATTAATGTCACTTTTCTTTGAGGTACCCATACTTTTGCACCTGTCAATTTTTGAAATAATGCATATTTCACATTTTCGGTTAGTACAATAAACCTCATTTCAATCCTGAAAGATTACTGTGTCCATCAGTTATTACATATATCACACTGAAATAGCTGTTGCAAAAAAACAATTAAAAAAAAAAAAGAGTAAGATTAAGAAGGGTGGGTGCCCAAACTTTTTCATATGACTATATACTCATGGTGTCCTTCCTGTCACATGACCTCATCCCATGATCATTTATGGCTGGTCATGTTACCAGGTCATGCATGACAAAGAGATATCAGCACTTAAAGAGGACCTGTCACCCTCCTGGTGCTTGGCAAACTGAATGCAGCATTCAATGCAGCATGTCTGCTGCATTTAGGGAAGTGGTCCCCCATGTCTCTAGCCCCCCTGTAAGCTTTAAAAAAGACTTTAGAAACCTTACAGTTAAGAGGTCGCCTGGTTTGAATCTGAATAAAGGCCCCGCACACACGTCATTATTGTACTTGTAAATTACTACAAAAGGTGAGACAGGGATGTGTTAGAATGTATTGTAAGGCTGCAGGGACAGGTATTAATAGGTATAAGGGTTATTTGGGGTGACCGGTTCCCTTTAAATCAGACATGTCTGCCTTAATCATGTTATTTTAGCCTTGTAAAGGATTCTTCCACATTATTTGAGCACTGTATATTGGACTGATTTTTTTTTTGGTATTTTTTCAGCACTGTATATTGGCAATAGTTGATGGAATTTTCTGGTACATATCAGATATAATATTGGTATTTTTTGAGCACTGCATACTTGGGAGCTTCTCAGCGCTTCCTGCATGTTTATGGGAAGACACTGGCTCACGCGAGTGATTGCGTTTGAAAAGATTGGGACCCAAAGAGAGTCGACGATGAGATGAAATCACTGCATAGATGGGACGCTGCATGATATTGAACTTGGAGAGAGGCCTCCCGCAGGAATGAACGTTAAATCAGATACCAATTCATCTGTCCTTCCTTTATAGGCAGTAATATATTTGAAATTACACTATAATGTGAATTATATTAAATGAAGAATATTTATATTTAATGGGATATATTACAATATTTTAACTAATTTATTCTAGTAATCTTAATATGTAAATATGTGATATCTTGTCCTAACATTAATTTCCTGATCTGCCCCTATAAAATTAGCCAATTTACAATTTTCTTGCTATGCAATGAATATGGATTGAACCATCCAATGCCACTCCCTAGGGATATGAATGTGATGGTTTATATATTCACTTTTTCTAATGGACTTGCTTTTAAAGATAATGAAATAAAGATTGATTACATTTTAAAGCCATAAGAGTTGCTGGATTACCCTCGTAGCTGACTGTGCACTGGATTCCCTGAGGTCTAGTCTTTCCCTGCACCACCCGGATTTAATGGGATTAAGGATACTGGGTGAACTGAAACACCTAACTTTTTTTCTTGGACTGTGGTATTAATTGATGTTATTTTTTTGGTACATATTCAGGCACTGTATGTTGGAAATTATTTACATGTATACTGTTATTTGTTTTTTCATTATTTGAGCACTGTATCCAGTGGCATACCTTGAAGCTCATGGGTTCCTGATGCGAAAGCTCCTATGGGGCCCCTGATTATTGCAAATCTTTAATAGCCATAGTCCTTTTCTATAAGTCACAGGGACTTTTGGGGCCCGGTTGCGATCGCAACCTCTGCACCTGTTGTAGTTACGCCCTGACTGTATCTTTATCAGTATTTGGCTAAATGAATTATTTAGCACTGAATAGTAATGTACTACCCTGTATTTGTTGTGTGTATTCTGTATCTTATCTATGTATTTTTGTATGTATTGTGTATTTGTTACATGTATTTGATGTGTTATTGCATATGTAATGCATCGCTTTTGTAGTCTATACTATGTATTTGATGTTTGTATTGTGTATTTGTTGTGTGTACTTGTGTTGATCAGTTGATGTAAGGCAGACAATTTGTTTTGCCATCAGGAACAGCCGAGGAGGACAAGGTTTAACTCGGTACCAAATTAAGCACACTGCCCAGTGCCAGCATCGGCAGCAGGACATTGCACAATTAGGTGATTTTATATTGACAACATACAACTGTGATTCAACGTGACTTCTTCACGGAGCCATATTACGAAGTAGAAAAAAAGTCCTGGAAATCTACTACTGTATCATGCCAAGAAAACTTGATGGGGATTACAACTAAAGGAATTTGAAATCATGTTGGAAGATGCTCCCCTAGGTCAGAAGGCACTAAAACTAGCTACTGGGGAAAAGCCGATGGTGGACCCGAGTACGATCAAGTCTCATGAAGCAGCAGGATCAAAGCTGCATGGGCATCTTCTTCGTGGTGCTGATATCACTGGGTCGAAAGGGAAGATCAAAAGCTGCAGAGAGATCAGAGTTCGAAACCTGGAATGTAAGAAACAAGACCAAGCCAACTAAACATCATCAAAGCCGAAATGGACAGAACAGACCCGACTTACTCAGAATTAGCCAAGATGGACTTAATACGGACATTTACAGTCAAAAACGAACATTGGGTCTACTATTCTGAAAAAAATAAGATACTGGTGCTCTATTGTTAAAGAAGAAAACCTGTCGGATGGCAGGAAATTTATTGGATGTGAAGAGATAAATTGGAATAGCAAGTAGGGTTTTCGTCGTCACAATTTGTAATAGCAAAATATAGGTGGACTGCCCAAAAAGAATATTAAAACATAACCTTTAATCATTAATTTAATTAAGAACAATACAAAGTGTCCAACCATTGGTCTCAAGTGACTACAAAGCTCAAAAGAGTCAACGGGGGTAGACACAACCTAAGATCAATTGCATATACAGAAAGGTCAATGCTGACCTGCAAACATATACTTTGTTTGAAGTGCAGTTGTTACTCAGTAGTAATAAACAATGCACTGTTTTGTGCTCAAACACTTATGGTGCCAAATATGGTTATCAAGTCAGTAAACTCACAGGTGTTTTCTCATGTGAATAGCCATATTTAAAGGGGAAAAACTGGAAATGTCTCTCCAACTCTCAGGAGACCTTCTACTGTATGCTGTCAGCAAACACAACCTTTATCATGGCTTTGGGACTTATAAGCAATGTCACCTCATCCACAGCTGCATTGCCTCTATTAGCTCAATCGTTATCTTGTTCATCCCAATGCATTTCTATGATCCTCATGTCATCAGGGTATAGTTGAAAACAATGGCCTTGCATTATTACACTGTACAAACATCTGTAAATTATGTTCAAGTGTGCGGCAAGAGATGTACAAACTTGTTACTAACAGATTGCTCCATGTTACCCGATTTAGCACTTCTGAGATCTCGTATTGGTGTTTCACCTCTCTGACATAGCCTCATTGCATTACACTATATGGCTGCTCCCTATCTCAGCTGCTTTTTATCTTAAACCGACTGCTCTGTAACTGTGACATGTTAGTTTCGGTCACGTCACTTCCAGTGGCCGGATTGTGACACGTCACTCAGTCATGTCACTTCCGGCGGATAGAATGCATAAGTGGAAGACACGCTTAGATTGCTTCCACGTTCCATTGTTTGTTTTGATGTCTCATCATCCATTGGGCGCACACAATCACACAATCAACATTCCTAGCTACCCCGAGGGAGCTGTGGACAGCGCAGCCATTGTGTAAACAAGGCAGGATTCATTTCTGCATTCAAGAGGTCTGGATTAGACTGCACATTAGTGCTGCATTACATAAACAGGTTAGAAAAAGGAGGTCACTGCCAATTCCAATTCAGTTATTACCAGACCATGGTGCATCAGTAGTATTCAACAACACACTAATTGCACATTGCCAACAATATTACGGATTGCCCTTTTATATAGTGTATGTAAACGTCTGGTTTCAACGGTGTGTATATGTATGTTATATATACAGAAAGAATAAAAAATGAACAAAACAGCACAATAATGTATCAAAAGTGGACTGTAATGTCCAATAGCGTGGCGACATTTCAGATGTATAGTATCCTCCCTCAAGCACTTGAGAAAGGATATTATACATCCGAAATGTCACCATGCTATTGCGCACTTAATATGTGTACATACACAAGGATGAAAGCAGAAGTTTCCATACAGTATATAAAATGACACATATGCATATTTTTCTCACTATCTGACATGAAATCAGAATAAACCTTTCCCAAATTAAATCAATTAGGGGTCTTTACAATGTGCGTGTGGTGGAATTTACTGGGCGTGAATCATAGTGTTTGTCGGGCTCTTTTGTTGGCTTCAAAGTTTATGGGAGCAATAAAAGCAGAATCTAAGGGCTTCAGTAGGAGGGAAATTACTTTGTAGGGGCTGCAAAGTTGTGAGATTTGTTATGTAACCCAGCCAAATATATATATATATTTTTTTTTGAGGGGTGGGGGCCCAATTAGAACTTCTGCTATGGAGCCCCATGATTTCTATGTGAGCCCCTGGTGTAGGATGCATTGTCCCCTTCACATATGCCTCTGCTGCAGGACTGATTGGCCATAACTTATACACCACGTCCAACTGCTCCTTGGTACATACAGGCATTTCAGCCATGTTTCTCCTGTGCAGCGGTTGATCGGTGGTGCTCGTTCCCCTTCCCGCTCCCACATCCCAAGTTAGCAATCAGTGCAGCCACCTGTGTGTATGCTATAAGAATGCAGGACTGTGTCTGCCTACAGGACCACAGCTCTGCCAGCCATCATTTTGTGTCTGTAAGCTTGTACCAAAAGCCTGCCATTGCCATTAATGGTGCTTGTGCTGGATCCTTCTGTGTGATTCTTGTATGTGTGTGTGATGGTGTTGACATCCTTTTGTTTGGGAGGGTGCAGTTTTGAAGTTCAACTGAGGCAGCAGATAAGCTAGGTTCACCCTTGAACGCACAGCAGAGAGAGGGCGGCAGAGAGAGCGCACAGCAGAGGTGGGCAGAGAGCGCACAGCAGAGGTGGCCAGAGATTGTACAGCACAGGGGTGCAGAGAGAGAGTGCACAGTAGAAGGGCAGAGAGAGCGCACCTGGAGGACACAGCTCAAATGTGAGAGCACAGAGGAGAGAAGACAGCACACAGTGAGGACAGTACATGAGGGGAAACAGACAGCGCACAGGGAGAAGACAGGTCAAAGTTGAGAGCAGAAAGCGGAGAAGACCGCACACATGGAGGAAAGAGAGCAGACAAGGGGGAGAGTGACAGCTGCCGCCCCAGCGTCACAGAGCGAGTCTCATCGAGACATTACCACTCTCCTGATGCAATAGCATCGGGCCCACATCTAGTATATATACACATACAAACACAAACACGTAAACCGTATGACCTCCCAGGCTGAGTTTAGTAAACATGGTGGAGATTAACTTTTTTTCCCCACTAATATGAATAATTTAACTGTAAAATAAGGATGAAGATTAATCAGTGAATGGAAGATTTACACATGAGACTAAACCGATTGTAAAGACAAAAATATTTTATTGTATATACATTGCTACGTTATTTTACAGTTATCCAGTGTATAATAGAGATTCAAGTATTTACATAGTTAAAAAAGCTTCTAAACTTTTTTTTATCTTTCATTCCCCGAGAATAACACAGTCAGTTTTAGATTTTCAGCAGTCATAATTAAAATCCACAGTTCAGAAGGTAAAAGTCTTGAAATGTCTGCTGCATTACAACATGCAAGTTCTTGTTAACACTTGACCTAATTAATGTAGAGAATACTGATCAGTGGTCATCGATCTCTTCTCTTGCTGCATGCATGTACAGCATTATCATGTATTGTAAACCGTCGCCTATATTCATGGTGGAATCGGAGTATTCTCTTACATGCGAAAACTTCGTGTCCTCTGAAATGACTGAAAAGGTCGCTTGAGAGTGAAAAATGAGAGCTGAGATCTTAGGCCAGTTTTCTCTGGGAATATTGCGGCTTCACTCTCTGGCGTGGGAAAACGCTCCTTGTAGACTTGGAAGTGGGCTCTCTGGAACTGAGAACAACAAAAGCAAAATAGCATAAAACAAACCAGCGAGTGGCTACATCCGGGTCCGGCCAGTTACCCTATCGCACATTGGACAGACCAGGTCTGCTAAAGGGTCTCCCCTGCTTTGACCCAGTGGGGGGCCACTAGATTACGGTAAATCTCTAGCGATGGACAGATGATATCTCTGCCAAACACACTATGAGCAAAAAAATGATTTTATATAAATAATAATATTATCAACAACAGTAATAACACCACTCTGATGCAGAGGAATGAGGTTTTATATGGATCCTAGAATTAGCCATTAACCCCCTATGGACCAGGCTATTTTGGATCTCAAGCACACAATTTTTATCTTGTCATTTTCTTAAAGGGATCCTGTCACCTCCAGAACGCCTCCTAAGATACCAAAACATGTCCCTGCAGCATCCTATCACTAATCTCAAACTCCTTTTGTCTCCTAAAAGCATCCTGTGAAAGTGCATAAAAATGTTTTAATACTCACTCATTAGTGATTATAATTAGCAGGGGCTATATTCTTTAGCCCTTAGGGCATGTTTTGCAGGCTCCAGGATCCACCCTCTCTCTGTGTGCTCTGCTTGTGCAGGCTTTCCCTCCCCCTCTCTACCACTAACAGAATGCAAATCATTAGTCTTGCCTTCAGCTCCACATCACAGCAGCACAGACAGAGAGAGGATGGATCATTCAGGCTGCAAAACAACCCACCCTAAGGGCTTAAGAATATAGCCCCTGTTAATTATAATCACTAATGAGTAAGTATTAAAACGTTTTTCTCCACTATCACAGGATGCTTTTAGGAGACAAAAGGAGTGTGAGATTAGTGATAATATGCTGCAGGGACATGTTTTGGTAGCTTAGAAGGCGTTTTGGAGGTGACAGGCTCCCTTTAAAGCCATAACATTTGCATTCTTCCACTGATGTAGCCATATCATGGAGGGTTAAAAGGGGGAAAAAATGACAACATAAATTACATTTCACACTTATTCTGTAGACAGTATAATGGTGGCAATATGGTATGGTATATAACTTTTTCTTTTAAGTTTTACATCTTTTTGCGCAGTAAATATCACATCATTTTAGAGCCAATTAATGTTCAAGTTGCAGTCATCTGAGACTGATTTGGAGTGGTGAGCTGAGGTTTTCGATAGCTTTATGTGATCCCATAAGACTTTTCGATCAATATTAAGGGATTTTACCTGTCCTTGTCACCCCCACTTCTTATGTAAAGCGCCATGGAGCCAATGGCGCTATATAAATAAGTAATAATAATAATATTAATAATTTTGCGAGCGAATGCAATTGCTGCGATACTCAAGTCATGTGCTTTTGAGTTTAGGTTTTACTACTTTTGCACAATAAAATCACTGAAAAATAATATAAAAAGTTAACACTTTTTTGCATGCTATCAGCCTTTATTTCTGATCAGAGTTTGAGTCGAGTGTCATTCACGGTGATCTGATTCTCTCCCAAGCGTGAAATAGAATACAGGTGTTGAGAAGATGGAGAACTTCATTTCTCCATCTTCTCCATTATCTGTGTCGGTGTATATTGGACTGCACTTGGGTGTGAAAATTGATTGGGCGAGCGTCATATGCTTCCAAACCCTGCCTGCAGCAATTTTTTTTCTCATGTCGGATCAATATTATATTGCTGCAGTGGCCGAAAAACTGTAATTCTGGCGTTTAAGTTATTTATTTCTTGTTACGTTGTTTACTGATTGGATTCATTTATATTTTGATAGATAGGACGCAGTGATACCATACAGGTGGTTTCTTTTTCTTAATAATGTTGTGAAAGGAGGGGTGATTTTCCTTTCACATCTTTTTTAAATATTTTTTTCCACTTTTTACTGTAGTTAATAGTCCCCTTAGGAGACTTGAGCCTGCAGTGGTCTGATCACTTGTTCTTTATTTAAGAAATCACAGTCTCCTATGAATGCCAGACACAGGCTAGTTTTCATAAGGGTACTGTGATGAGACACAGGGGTCCTCAGCAAACCCTTGGCTGTCATGATAACACATGGGCTTCCCATCAATGGCACCCAGTTGAGGGGTCAGAAGAGTGCTGCCCCCCTGTGGCGCGCATTACGTGCCACTGTCATTTAACAGGTGTTCCATCCGCGGCTGCTAGAGGCGATGAAGGCTGAATGATTCAACCTTCATCTGCAGGGAAAGATACGAGCTTGGCACCAGTGCTGTGACTTTTGACAGAGGAGTTTCAGGTTCGGAGCTGGCGTTGACTCCATAGTGAAAGGCGTGGGGGCGTTTGAAGGGGGATATGATATGTGAGCATCATTTTGAACTCAATCCATGGCACAATGATATAAAATACTTTTATTTATTTTTTTCCCTATTGAACAACATTTAAAGTAGCAGAGGAAACGAACTGGTCCCCAGACAACTCCAGCACCTGTGGATAAATTAATGCTTGACATACACAAAGACAGAGGTAAGAATATATGAACCTGTTTCAGCTTCTTCTTCTTTTCCTTAGAGGACATGGACGTGTTATTTATGATTTCTTCCAGCTCGCTCTTCACAGGATCCGGAGGTTGGCTCAGCTTCTGATATTCATACTCGTGTGTTTTCTCCTGTGGCTTCATGAACGCCGGATGAAGCGTGCTGTCAATGTTTGCCCCTGGATACTTTATCTGAAACCATGTAAGAATACAATGGTCAAAAGTGCAAAACCCGATTATCTCTAGTATGGGGGAAGGAAGGCTGGATGGTGCAGTGTACCTGGACTCTTCTTTGGTGTGCCACGTAATCCTCCACAGAGTTTTTATAAGATGTCGGTACAGTCAATATGTCCTGGCAATTGTCCATCATGAAGGTTACCAGCTTTGTGGACAGAAGTTCACCCAGGTCCACCTCTTCTTTAGAGCGAAGGACAGAGCGAGAAAAGGTCTGCACCATCTGACAGCAACAAGACAGAGATAAAAGGGTCAGATTCACCGTCACAGTGTAGGTATAATGTAAGAAGAAATTTAAAGGGGAAATTCATCATACAAGATCTGATTGGTCACAAATACCATAAGTGGACCCCCGTCTGTGACCTGAATAATACTGGCAGCTCTTCACATGTACATGGCACACAGAAGATCCTGACTCCATTTTCCATGTAAGCCCTTTAACATTGATATATTTCCTTATCTCTTTATGTTCGTTTTTTAATGCTTTCTACTAATTGAATATATCTTTGTTATTTTCCTGTCCAGAGAGCCTTATGAGTTTTGTTTGCCTTATGACATAAACCCTCCAGGCTGAACTATTTTACATTTTGATCAGACTTTTACAGATGCTGTGATACTAAATTAAATATGTCTTTTTTTGTATTTCTTTTATACCAAAACTAATAAAAAGGGGCACAATTATTTATTTTATTTATAGGGGTATTCCACTCTCCAAGATCCTATCCCAATATGTAGTAGGTGTATCGATAATAATATTAGCAAATCCCTCCAATTAGAAATGTAATATAGTTCTCCTGATTCGCACCTTACCTCATGTGCAGAACATTACAGCTTTATGTATCCATGGTTACAGACACTTATATAGTGACAGTTAGTTGCTCATAACCGTAACCATGCATACCTAAAGCTGTAATGCCCTGACATGAGGTAAGGTGCGAATCAGGAGAACTATGCATTTCTAATTGAAGGGATTTGCTAATGATATAAATATCCAAGTAATAGTGCTCCTACGATCCGTGCTGCTGTTTCAGGAAACAAGGACCACACGAGGTCTTGATGCAATGGTGTTTATTCCCAACGCATTTCAGTGCTGTCCCAGCTCCTTCATCAGGGTTACAAACAGGACTGTTACCTTGGCTGGCAATACAAAATACGGCGAGCCTACATCAAATTTTTTTTTAGTTATTTAGTTATATAAATATTTATTAATATTTTATATTATAATTATATAAATATTTATAGAATTTATATTATTTATATATGTTAGGATGTATCCTCTGCTGTCAGGAAGTAGCCTTGATATGGCATTGAGAGTGTAGGAGAGATCTGATACCTGATACTAATAACTATACTAATTGGGTTTTTTAACCACCTTTGTGTGTTTTTGTCTGTTTGTTATCACCCGAGTTTTTTTATTAATAAAGTCTTTAAAATGTAAAAAGAAATGGGTGTTTTAAAATTACTATGATTTTGAGAAAAAAGAAAACCCCAGATATAAAGGATCAAATTAATGACAGAAAATATTCATTTATATAACAACAAAAAAAAAATGTATATCCTGTATTTTTGATTGTTAGCGAAGGTAACACCAGGCAGCGGGGCTTGGCAGCCAGTAGCTGCTTGGTTTATCTGGCTGGCGGTAGAAAATACAACTAAGGGTGCTTTCACATCTGCGTTTTTCGTATTCGCGGCAGATGCGGTGAAAAAACCGCATCTGCCGCGTTTGCCGCATAAACCGTTCCACTTGCGGCACGGTTGCGGTTTTTTCCATAGGAAGTATAGGGGGACTTGCGGCAGATGCGGCAAGTGCGGTTTTGCACTTGCGGCAGGTGCGGCAGCGAAAAAAACCGCGGTCAGCCGCGGTTTTTTTCGCTGCCGCACCTGCCGCAAGTGCAAAACCGCACTTGCCGCATCTGCCGCAAGTCCCCCTATACTTCCTATGGAAAAAACCGCAACCGTGCCGCAAGTGGAACGGTTATGCGGCAAACGCGGCAGATGCGGTTTTTTCACCGCATCTGCCGCGAATTACGAAAAACGCAGATGTGAAAGGGCCCTAAGTCATACACATTTTTTACCAAGAAATGCGATAGCACATCTAATTACAATATATAGAGAAAGTAACAGGAACAAGATGGAAGCCATAGAAGCTTTCAGCACGCCCTACAACCACAGAGGATGAAAAAAATGCCCAATTAGGTGCGACAACAAGATCAAATGCCTTAAATGGCTTTGCCAGATTTAATGCGTGATTTAAAAGGGATTAAATTGCAATGCTGAGTGCCAGTATCCACCATATGTGAAAAGAGGGCTCCTGAACCCACTCTCCCTATACTGGCACCCGACGTGTAGCATATATATACACACCCCACAACGGGTACAGTGCTGTGAGATTTTTTGTGGTGGAATTGTAATAAAATAGACCGACTGCAGCTCCTAAAATATATAATAAATTGGGTACAAGAATTCAATGCAAAATGTGCTGAATATTATGAATTATTATGTTCTAGCTAAATATCTTGATTATTGTATGATAATAATGATTAAGCCTGATATTCACATTGCACTACAATAAATGTATCACTTAAATATGAGCCATGTATGAGGGAGACTGAGTCGTGGAGTCGGATTCAGGAAAATTGAGGAGTCGGATTCAGGAAAATTGAGGAGTCCGAGGTTTGGTTCCCGACTCCACAGCCCTGGTTGGGGAGGTGATAAAACAATGAAATCTGAGAAAAGGAAGGTTCAACAACAAGATTTCAAGAGAACCTTTTATGTCAGATATACTCAATTCTCTGCTACATTTACCAGTACAGCCATTTTTCTAAAGTGTCTCAGGAAGAGACTCTTATAAAGACTACGCCTGACCACATGTTTACTGCTGCTACTGTGAGCAGACAGGTATCTAAATGTGATACCCCACCCCCATGTCTGGACTTGTCTACCATCAAGCACATTTGGGATATTACTAGTCGCCAATTACAAAGGGAGCTGCCAGCAGCAGATCTTGAATGATTTGCCCAAGTGCTTTTAGTGCATCCTCAGGCAACCATGAATAACCTCACTGATAGCAGCCAATGTGTGTAAGTGTGGGGATTTCTGTGTGTGGTGTTCATACTCAATACTGACAAAGGCCCCGTGATTTGGGCTGATACTTTACTTAGGAGTGTTTAAAAAGTTAATTTGACTGAAATATGCAATACCTATTCAACAATGAAATCCACAGCAGAGGACATGTAATGAACCCTTCTTTTTCTCTTTAAACTAAGTGGGCATTCATAGTATTTGCACCCAAACTTCTACAATAATGGTGCTATTTTGCTTTTTGTTCTTTACATGCACATACGTACATGCTATGCCATGGAAAAAGAGGAAAGCAGAAACATGGGAATCCTTTGTCTGCAGATGCAGCCGCCCCCTCTAAGAGACACCTATATGCCGAGCGCAGCAGTCAAGGAGCTCAATTATCCAGTCTCTAATAACATACCAGAGCTCGGTTCCCAGCAGTATCACACAGAGGTGGCATTTCTCTGTTAAGGCTTATCCTCGCCATCATCCTCATTAGCAGCTGTAGTTTCCTACGATTTTCCGGCGGCAGAAGGAGACAGCAAACCTGAAGAGCTTCAATAGCGACGGACCTCTTCTGTAGAAGACCTGACACAGCGTAAATCAAAATATGAGTGGGAAGAAATGGGGTACTTTAGATGACCGGGGTGCATTATTCCTTCTGATAACAAAGATGTAATAAGAAATAAAGAAAAAAAAAGAAACTGAAAAAAAATAACACCAACAAACCTGTTTTTCCTTGACAATATAGCTCAGTATGACAATAAATAAAAATACATATTGCAGTTTCGATTGGCTTGTGATTTAAGACTTAATATTATTCCCCTATGGTGTCGTCATCGCTTCTGAGGTGTATACACAAATCCCAATTTATCCCCCCCAAGGAAGCCGCGCCAATTAGCCCCAAGTGAATGTGCAACGGGACTAAAAGGGATGCACAGAACCGATGCGGTTTCCCCACACCCCCCCCCGTCCCCCCCAATGCGCTTTGACTTACCAGACCAGAGGGTTAAAGGCCTTGTATTCACGGTCATGTGACAGTATGTCTTCCAGAGCCGATTCCGTGACAGCCAAGAGGGTGGAATAAGCAAAAGGGGGGGGAAAGGTAGACAGCGAAAGGGGGGAGTGAGAAGCGCACAGGGGGGGGAGACAGCAAAAACAGGGGGGGGGTGAGACAGGCAGGGGGGGGGGTGAGCAGGCCACAAGGGGGGGGTGAACAGCCACAGGGGGGGGGGGGACAGCGCAAGGGGGGGGTGTGGCGGCCCCCAAAGGGGGGGAAGCACCACAGGGGGGGTGACCCGCGCACGGGGGGGGGGTGAGACAGCGCAAGGGGGTGAGACAGGACGGGGGGGTGGCGGCAGGGGGGGGGGTGAGACGGGCCCAGGGGGGAGGACAGCGCAAGGGGGGGGGAAGCAGGAAAAAAGGGGGGGAGGACAGCGCTCAAGGGGGGGTGAGACAGCGCAAGGGGGGGGGGGGGGGGGGGGGGGGAGACACGCAGGGGGGGGGGGGGAGACCCCAAAAAGGGGGGGGGAAGAAGGAAAAAAGGGGGGGGAAAACAGGACAAAGGGGGGGGAACACGAAAAGGGGGGGAGAGGGAGGGGGGGAGGAAGCGAGGGCGGGGAAGAACAGCGGGGGGGGGGGGGGAAAAAAAGGCAGGCGAGGGGGGAAAAGACAGCGCCAGGGGGGGGAGGGCCGCGCCGGGGGGGGAGGAACACAGCGCCCGGGGGGGAGGAGACACGCGCACGGGGGGGAGGGACCAGCGAAAAGGGGGGGAGGGGACACAGCGCACGAGGGGGGGGGAGACACAGCGACAGAGGGGGGGGGGAAAACAGGCCGGGGGAAAAGGGACAGCAAAAAGAAGGGGAGACCCCAGTGCCAGGGGGGAGGAGACACAGAGCACAGAGGGGGGAGGAGACCAGAGCACAGAGACCGCCCTCCTGATTCAATACTTTGGCCCAATCTAGAAAATTATATCAAAGATACAGGTGGATTTGAGCGAAATAGACCTGAAGGTGGATTTTAAATCTTTATCATGTGAATTCTTTGTGCAGAATCAGGGCAGATTCCATTTAAGCGTGGAAAAAATGAAAGCTGCAATCAAATCCAAGCAAAACCCAATGTAACATATTTTATCCCAGAAAACGCTGTTTGAGGGACCCTCCCCCACGCCTAAAAAAATAAAAATCAAATAGAAAAAAACCACCAAAAAGGAATATTTTGAGTGCCTCCCCACAATTGCCCAAAGGGGTTGAAACTAAAAAAAATTTAAAAAAAAAACAAACAAACAAACAAAACAATTTTAATGGCCATGTATCTTCAGTAACAGAAGGTACAAATGTGAACCCAGCCTGGTCAGGAGGCTTTCACTGTAAATCCAAACCAGGATTTCTATCCAAATTTGCAGCTTAAATATAGCAAGAGTTAGCTACATTCCCTGGTGCGAAATTGCCCCGTTACGTAGTGTTTCTTACGGATCCGTTTTGCAGTGGAATGCGTAAAACACAATGTTTACTGTCCCACCCCAAGTCAATGCATTTATATTTGGCATTCACAACTGCGTTTTTTTTTGGGTCCGCTTTTGGGTCAAGCAGCAAAAACGATGTGGTGAATGAGCCTTCCTTTAAAGCAGGCGAGATACCGCTCTGCACCATCTGCATAGCCTTCTAAGACAAGGTTTTATTGTAATTGGCTTTGTGCACATGCAAATTGTTTCATTAATAATGCATGCAGTGTAATGTAATGTGCTACACTTGTACAATTATTCAATATGGTAACATATTAAAAGGTTTTCCCTCTACTAAGTATCGCCCTTTTTTTTGTCCAACTAACACTTTCCAATATATTCTATTATTAACCCTTCTCCTATAAACCGATTCAAGAGGCTTGTAAAAAAACTATTTTGTTGTACTTTGATCTTTCCCGGTGCAGACCAATTCAGAGAACAGAGAAGGGCATTCAGGGTGGGCGCAG
Source organism: Allobates femoralis (assembly GCA_033576535.1). Classification (NCBI taxonomy): domain Eukaryota; kingdom Metazoa; phylum Chordata; class Amphibia; order Anura; family Aromobatidae; genus Allobates; species Allobates femoralis. The sequence goes on along the minus strand of JARQOC010000003.1, from coordinate 795,823,305 downwards.
GGCTGCCCCCTCTAAGTAAAAGCGTTTTTGGGTAAGCATGCCCAATCCCAGTCCACTCTCCGCTCACCCCCCACCAGTGATGTGCCATGCCCCGTTGGTCCAATTCCAGTCCGGATAGATGAAAGCTACAAACTATAAAGGTATTTACAAACCTCAGAGAGATGAGCTTACAGGGGCAGGGTAGTACAAAATTTATTAAGAGTGTTAGTTAGGGAAAGGGGTTTGACAAAGGAAAGGCACACAATAGGGTGGAAAACCTCCAAGCATATTGTGTTTGTTCATTTGGATCCCAACTCGGAGCAGGGGGTGTTCCAGTTGTGCAGCCTCGGCTTGTAATTCAGGCAATACCAAAAATGCTCAGTAAAGGGACTAGATCATTTCCTGAACCTAAATGAACCTACCAGTAGAAATCGTTTAATTTAATTCCTCAAATAAGATAGATTCACAAACAGACAATTTATGCAGTGAAGTTTGCTTCAATGTCTTGTTCATTCACTGTGATACAAAAAAAAAAAAGGCAAGATGAGCTTGTAATTTAACAATCAAATTAATTTCTGGCTTACAAGTATGTTCACCGAAAACCCAAAAAGTGAAATGTCAGAAGGGCTCCTGTAGAGAGCTGAAATAATCAGCGATGGTTCGAAAACATCTCTCTCAAAGCCCAAATACATTGGTGCTTCATCTTGACAATTCGCCCTAAAAAATAGGCAGAACAATATGTAAAAATATATTAGTTTTAGAGCAAAATAGGCATTTGGTCCCCGAGAAACAGTATCAATCATGTCCATGGACAGTGTCGGAGGGGAAGGGGGCATCCCTGGTCAAAAAGGATCTTGCTATATATGCTCAAAATGCTATATATGGTCCGGGAGCTGCATGTTTGGGCCCAGCTCCTCCGGACTGAGTGAACCGAGGTGGCGCAGGGAGAACCGAGCCCCCTGTATCACCAGTCACAGGTGAGGGAGGCTTCTCTCCCTGTAGTCACCCGATGGAGCCGCTTCCAAAAATATGCGTGGAGGAGGGGGAATGCCGGAACCCACATCGCAGTTGTCAATCGCGGCGGGGGGTTAAGATAGGAGGACAGGATTTCTTGAAATCCCTTCCCCATGCTTATATGTATATGCACGTTCTGGACGAGCGGCAAGATGCTGCTGCAAAACGCTGCATAGATCTCGGAGATGCAGCCTTTAGGTGCCCATTATTTTAGATCAACGATCAGAAAAATCCTCTGGAAGGAAACATTGGGAAGGTCCATAAACCACTTAGCGGTGCCGATGAAAACAACACACTGCGCTTTCTTTACTCCGAAAAGCGCAGTGATGTCACAGAGGGGAGGAAGAATCCTGCCTTCCTCCTCCCCTCTGGACAGCCCCATTAGATTTCACAGTGTATTTAATATACACTGTGAAATCTAAATTAAAAAAATTAAGTGTATGAAAAATAAAAAAAAAAACAGAATACTTCACTGTCCGACGCTTTTCCCGCTGTCGGTTCCAAGTGAGATGTCCTTCTGCCAGGACCTGTGGCGACGTCATAGGGCGTTCCCGACGCTGATTGGCTGCTCGCGGTCATGTGATATGTATCACATGACGTGAGTGCCCGGGAACGCCCCTCTGACCTCACCACAGGTCCTGGCAGAAGACATCTCACTTGGAACCGGATACCGACAGCGGGGAAAGAAGGCGTCGGAGAGGTAAGTATGTGATTCTTTTTTATTTTTCATACACTTCCTTTCTTTAATTTAGATTTCACAGTGTATATTAATACACTGTGAAATCTAATGGGCGGCCACAGCTGTCAAAGAGGGGAGGGGGAAGCAGGATTCTTCCTCCCCTCTGTGACATAAAGAGGAGAAAACACAGGAGCAGCTGCGTAAAGAATTGACATAGCAATTCTTTACGGAGCTGCGCTTTCTCCCTGAAAACGCACTGCGTATTTTTGCGCAATGTCGCACAGCAAAGTGAATTTACATTCACTTTGCTGGCAGACAAAAGGCACATTGCGTATTTTGAAAAGCGCACGTAAAAAAGCGCAGCAAAATACGCAATGTGTGAATGCGGTTTCAAGACAGACCACTGACAAAAGAGGTGCAGTTTTTGGAAGAAGTAAAACACTTTTTTTTCTAATTTCAGGCTACCACATTTAAGGCTTTGTGCCATCGTGCGTTTTCAGTGTCTTTGTGATTGGTTTTAGGTGCTGCATTTTTTTTCTTTTTAAAACTGCACCAAAAAACGG